>VXBW01003013.1:0-43539 GCA_013400375.1 Thinocorus orbignyianus
AATTTAAGCCAGTTCCTGCAGTCCTCGGGCAAGAGAAAACTCCCCTGAAACACCTCAGGAGTTTTGCCTGCACCAGGACTGCAAAAATAATCTCCCTGCAACCAGTTTCTCCCCCCCCGGCCCCGGGCCTCTTCCACCCCCCTCCCCCCCNTCCCCCCCTCCTCCTTCCTCAAAGTTTCTGTACTTTTATTGCTTTAGACAATCGGGGAAAGTCATCCAAAGAAAATCAACCCCCAGTCTGGGCCTCCCAGGCTGGGTTTGCAGCGAGACAGCCCGAGCGAACACAGACGAGCACACGCTCGGGGGGTTTGCCCCCGGGACCTTCTTTCCCCGTGTCCCACCAAGACACCGGAGCGACGTGAGGGGCCCGAAGGGTCTCGGCTGCTCTGCCAGCAAGTTGCTGCAGAGGCTCTGGCTCTTTGCTCTGCTGAGTTTTGGGGACAAAAGGTAGTTTTTTGGCCGCTTTTCTTGCCGGTCCTTCAGAGTATGGAGGCACAAGAGAAACGCGAGGGGAGAGGATAAATGGAACTGGAGGGAAAGTGAGGGGTCCCTCCAAAATTCCCCCCGAAAGCCTCCAGTGCCAGGTCTCTGCCCATGTTCAATGTCTAGGGATGAAGCAGAGAAATGAGCAGCCCCAGAGCCAAGGCAGCAAGAAAAGTGGGGCAAAAAATAGGGGGTCGGCAGAAGGAGAGCACAGGGGAATGATGGTGGGACACACGCCCAGGGTGGGTGCGGAGGGACAGAGGGACAGTGTGGGAGCTGGGGACACTGGGACCAGGGAGGCCGATAACAACATGTCTTAAGAAGTTGGCAGAGAAAGGCTGGGCTTTGGAAAGGGTTGAGGAGTTGGGGGGCTTGGTGAGTCTTAGGTGTACTGGGCAAGGAGATACAAACTGGTCTTCAACTAACTTGGATAGAAATAAAGGCAGGGAAGGAACTCTGGTGATTTTGCCACACTGACTTTAAAACTAAAGTAGACAGTAGCTGGAGGAATAATGAGGAATCACTTCAGCAGTGAACCTCCTTCCTCAAATTTCTCCCTAAAAAAAGAAGGCCAAGAGGGCACTGAGTTGAACAAAAAACCCCTCCTGAATGTCAGAGTCATAAAATGGTTCAGGTTGGAAGGGACCTTAAAGATCATCCAGTTCCAACCCATGGGCAGGGACACCTCCCACCAGCCCAGGTTGCTCCAAGCCCCATCCAACCTGGCCTTGAACCCCTCCAGGGATGGGGCAGCCACAGCTTCTCCAGGCAACCCGTTCCAGTGCCTCACCACCCTCACAGCAAAGAATTTCTTCCTAATATCTAATGTAAATCTCCCCTCTTTCAGTTTAAAACCATTACATCTTGTCCTAGCGCTTCACTCCCTGATTTCTCCTTGTAGGCCCCCTTTAGGTATAGGATGGCTGGAAGGCTTTTCATATGTGCATTTCTCCTGATACTTTGTACCTTGCTGACCTGGACAACTTGCTCTAAGAGAAGTGGAAGGGCCATACACCTCGTCTATGCTTGGCTGTGGGGATCAATGATGGGACTTCTCCCATTACACTGTGGTGAACCCCCTGCCAAGGATGTGGTGGCCAGTGAGTCCCATCCAGCTCCATCAGGGCCATGGGGGTTGGGATGACACAGAGCCTGGGTGAAAGAAAGGCCACCCCAGATCTCCGGTGGAGAAATGGGAAAAGCCTTCACGGCACATGATCTGCCTTTGGATGAGGAAGGACGTATTAGATATGGTTGGCTAAAGGGATCTGGGTCTTGGCCTAGCTTGGAGTGATTTTCACACATATTGTGAGATGCCAACGAAAGTCCTGGTGGAGTGTAAAGTCATTAAATGAGATGAAATTAAACAATTCAGTTATTTCTGCTTCATCATATTTGTGCAGTATGGCAGGCAGAATGAATTACGACTAATGATCAAATTTAGTAATACTAATTAAACTATCTCAATTTAATTAATACTAACAGAGAAAACAGACAAAATTACTAATGTAAACCTTGAACTTAAAATCAAAAGGTGCCTCTTCGCTTTTATGAGTCACTGAATGCGAGGCTTTTCTCTGAAAATAGACTGTAGAGAAGTGGCTCTTTGTACTCTCTAAGCAAGCTGCTCCATTGTACGGAGAATTACAGCTCTCCCCCCATCTTTTCTTTTTTTTTTTCCTCTCTTTTTTTCCTAAATGTTACTACTTTTACTCCTCATATTCCTGAAAAGCCTCTAGGAGAAGAATCTGAACTCTGTTTTGACTCACGCAACATCAACAGGACTGATAAAGCTGTTGCCATTACTGGGACAAACTCTACCCTTGTTACTACTCTTAAGCAGACGACCAGTTTATAAAGAACCTGCAGAGCCTCCCATGCTGGGAATGGAACATAACCTGGCCTAAAATTTCAGATTCAGCCTCCAAAACCAGTAAATTGGGAAAAGGGCAAAACTGAAGCCATCTCTCCCTCAAGGAAGATTGCTTTGGAGTCGCCGAGAGATAATACCAGTAGCCACAAACCAAAAACTCTAGAGATGCACAATGACTGCCCTGTGAGCCCTCCCCAGAAATAAAATGTGAATTTTAACCTCTACCTTATTTGAAAAAGACTAGATTTGTTTTACTGTGCCCAGCTATAATAAAAATACAAGCATAATTAAACAAAAATATTATTGTATTTCTAAAACAAACTCCTGCCAACGACAACTCTTCAATCTCCTTACTCTCATCGACTTCAGTGAATGTACAGTCGGGTCCAATACCATAGATTCACAGACACCATCTTTAACCCAAAAGGCTACAAGAAAGCCCTTCAAAAAGAGAAAGAAAAAGCACCAAACAAGGAATATCATGTGTGAAGATGTTCCTGAAAAAATCTCAAACCTCATGGTTTAGCACATGCAAGGATGTGCTCACACCCAAATTTAATATGTAACTTTATCCACTTTTTTAAAAAAAAATAATACTTTCTCTGTTGTCATCTTTAAAAAGATATATTTATAGCAAAAGCACCAAAGGATATCTAAGGTTGTATAAAGCTGCTTCAAGCAACACAGAAATTATTGTGTTCAGCCTCGAAGGTGGCTTCATTTTTTTGGTAGCGAATTTTGTTACTCATAGCTCCTAATTAAAACTACCTTTCATTGGCTTTTCAAATGCATTAAGCTGCATCTCTTCCTGTGTAGTAACTGGTATTTGTACAGAAGATGTAAGAGTTGGCTTATGCAAGTGAATACACCTGAAAATATTATGATTATAGTGTCAGCACTGCTTTCAAAACTGAATATTAATAACCAAAGTATCTAAAGGCTACATAGTCAAACCTAAAAAACATGCTCACGTTCAGCCTCTTGATTTATTAATACTAAATTTTCCCTTTTTAAAAGTGGATTGTACTCTTCCAGTTCTGTTTCTGTTCAAGTAGAATATACTACAAAAACAAATGCCTAAACCAAGATGATAACTTTTGTTGTTCTGAACCAAAACCAGGTAGAGTTTGAAAGCTACAACTTGGCATTACTATCCTTATTAAGAAAACACACCTTTGTTAAATTTAAAATATGAACAGGTTTTGACAAAGTTGTAGTAATTTTGATATATTTCTTTTGAAGGCCCAAATCCTTCCCTTTATGGTATCTACATTTGTCTAGGATAGTCCACCAGGGAGGTGATGCTTGGTGTCTTGGGAACATGAAATCTGCTGCAAACTGGAGAATCTGTCTCCCTTAAGAAATGGCTCCTTTTGGTCCCTTCTTCTGGAATTTAGAATCAATTTCAGAGCAAGATCGTCTATTTTGCAAGGTGTTCACCTCTGGAGCTTATTTATTCCTTGACCTCCACGTTAAGGCCATTAAGCAAAGGTGAGTCTTAGAACAGAGGCAGCTTAATGCCTGTCCGTTGGGAAGGATGTAGGGATCGTGGCCTTTAGTTTTTGACCTTCATTGTAGATTGTGGTCCTAATCCTTTGATTGCAGAATTGTTAAAAAGTATATATGGCAGTTGGCAAAAATCTTAATGTTCCAGTAAATGCAAAAGTCATAAATTCAGCTGCTGACCTTTTCCATCCAGGTCACATGTGACACCTACTGGAGTTTGTCAGGCTGGGTGGAATTTATGGAGCTCATATAGGTATCAGCTGCGAAAGCTGAACTTTCATGAAATGTCTTTCAAAGGCACTTCCAAAACCCTTGTAAAAAGTCAGTATGTCTTTTTTTTTTTAAGGGTATACATTCTACACACATTTTAAAAGGTCTCATCATGCCATCTCTGCAAATCTTCAACACTTAGGGAACTTCAGCTCTTAAATTATTACGCTTTACGAAATAGAGAAATCAGGCCAGGCATGTAATTATTGTGATTACCAACTTCCAATCCTATAGAATACGCTGGACCTCTGCGCCCTCCTTTCTTTCTCGTGTGCATCTCTCTGTCCCTCTCCGAAATCAATGGTATCGATGGCATATTGTCAGTCAGGGAAATGTGATTTGATAGTACCCTAAAGCGGCTGCGAAAGAAGGGGAGGAATACAGAACCTACTCAGGTCCACACCGTGAGTGTGAGATCAATGCTTTCAATAATACGTTTGCCGCCATGTAGCACCCTAACTGTCGCAATTAATAATGTAGAAGGAGCTGATTAACTTAAGTAAAGTGCTCTCCACTGTGTAAACACATAAAGATCTATAGGGCAAAAGAGGAAAGAACGAACAAAACGTCATTTTTATATTTTATGTGGACACATACTTGCTTTCTATTCTGCTCTTGTAACAATTACTGTACTAGCCACTCTGACAGAGTCAATAAATCGATCTGGGACCTGATGCAGCAGCGAGGCAGACTAATCCAATACAGCATTATCTGCCATGGAGGCTGGGGGCAGGCCTGGGCTGGCCAGGAAATGGGCCAAGTCAAGTAAAAGCGGTGCGAGGCGCATGACTATGATCTTGCCTTCTACTCATTTGTTTGATTTGTGTGTGTGTGCGTACGTGTGAGTGTATCTTGCACCAGCGCAGGAAGAAAGTGCTCTGCCCGTGCTGTATCTCCAAAATCTTTACAATATCCCAAGTCCATAAGATGCTCCAGTTGGTCACGGGGCCTTGTGGTTGAGTAAGGATCTGCTCCTACTCTGATTTAATCATCTCAGCACTGTGGCTGATGAATTTAAAGATATGGACTTAATGATCTGAAATGTCCCTTCCAACCTAGACAATTCTATGATTCTCCCCTGCTGAAGAACTCTCTCCCCACTGACACCAAAGTCAGGACCTCCTCCCCTCTTGCTTGCACCCAAGAACTGCTGCCTGTCCATTGGAAAAACAAACCTGTGACTCTCTTTCTGTACCTGTGAACATAGGGACTGTCATGTTTTGTCAGATTAAATGGTCACTTGGGTCTGGTATTATGTCTCTGACAGTGGCTGCGCTCCTCTCAGGAGGAAGATGCGAGAGGCCCTATAAAGGAGATGGACCAAAACGATTTACCCTGAGGGGAAGCTTCTTCCCAGCCCCATGCAGTAAGTGGTAGGCCTTGTAAATCCATGTTAGCGGGGAACATGAGATTGAAAAAATAAAAATAAAAGAAAGTTTCCTGCTGAATGGAAAAAAGAAAACTGTTTTCTGGCAGAAGTTCCTCAAGAAGGAGAACATAGGCCATTGTTATTATGAAGACTTTTCAATGAAAACGCAGAAAATCATTGCCTTTTAGAGTAATTGTTTAGCTAAAGAAAGGTTACACAGCTTGTAGAGAATTTAGTAAGAAATTAAATCTCTCCAGCTCATTCATCATATTTCTGCATTTGCCAACTCTTCCCACCAGGCCCACACTTACTTCTTCTCTCTCTTCTCCCCTACTGTGGAGCATAAGTAATGGCCATAAAACCCACAGAAAGGGTGCCTTACGCACAGGCTTCCTGTTTATTGTAAGGAGGGGGGGAAATGCAATAAGTTTAATTGCTTAGTTTGGGAAATTTGTCTATGTCCATTGTAAATAGCTGTATGCTATCTCTCTTGGAAATAGGATGCTTAGCGTTCGTTTCCAAAAAGAAAAGGTCTGAACTGCTCACCGGAGCCTGGGAGGAGGGGGAAGAAAAAGCACAGGGAAAAGGAGGAAGAAAAAGCACAGGGAAAAGGATCCCCCCTGCTGAGGACTAACCCAGGCACTTCTGGACTGATTTGGCTCCAACCCACTTTGAAGATGAGGCCACATGATGGTACTGGGAAGTCTTCTATAAGTCTTTACCCTTATAGTGCAATATGTGCTTTCTTCTTCTCTGTTGCTTTTTAAGAACTGATCTGAGAGTGAAAATTCATACTGCCCCTGTGTGCGAAAGCTCAATTAAGGGGGCTTTGTGCACTGAGCTGAACTGAAGGGAATGGGAGTTGGGGAGTGACCCTCCTTTCTGGTCACCTTTGTATCTCCTCTCTGTGGAGCATGCTCTGGACTGTCATTAGCAACTGTGATCAAGAGCACCACGACTGCATGCGGGCTCTTTGCTCCCATCATGGTGGAACCATCTCAATTTTAGCTCAGTGAAGGATTCAGCCAACAAAAGAGAAGAGCGAGTTTAATACGGCCAACCACAAAGCAAAGGCAGGATCTGAAACTTTCTTGCAGCTTCCCAGCTCTAAGACCTGCTGATCCTTGATAGAGATTGACACTGCGTTTTCTAAGCGCGCTCTTTCTAGACTTACACTACATTTTTAAAGTTGTCTCCAGACCACCCTCAAGATCAGGCCAGTAAAGCTGCTTCCTGGGTGGAGGATGGAAGATAGCACTGACATTCAGGTCACGTCTCAGCAGCTTGGTGCCTCTGGTTCTGCAGCAAAACACTTTTAGCTCAGCGATCAAAACTTTTGGTGGTCATAATAGGGCTCAAGCCCACAAGAGCCCTTCCTTCTTCAACGCCCTCAGCCCAGGCAATTACTATAAATTAAGTGGTCACATCTACATCTACATCTACAACTACGTATCTTCTCACACTCAGCTGTTCATTATATGGGACCTGTTTCTGATCTCTGTTTTATGTGTCCCATTTCTTACATGTATTGTACAGAACTGGTAGGAAAACTGTCTCTGAGGGTATGGGGCCCACACAGGCTCAGGAGCTCTCTAGAATCCAGATGGCACTTAGGGCAGTGTGTGACTTTGCTCCAGGTGTTGGAGGAGAACAGCCCTCACTTCCCATGTCCGATATGGGAAAGTTCAGAGTTCCCTGCTGGGTTTGGGAGGGAGGTGATCCCTTTAACTTCAGCAGCTCTAGAAAGTAGCAGCCCCACAGCCCAAATTGTGTTTTTACACCTAGTCACTGCAGATTTCTATTCTTCACCCAGGAGAGACGCGATTCCTGCATTTCACTGATGCTCTAAACCTGCCACTACATTTGTTGCCACAAACCAAGAGAAGGAAAAGGAAAGTTAAGTCTCTGTTTGAAAGAGATGAGTTTCTTCCAAAGCCATGTGTGCTGGCCTAGAGAGCTTCCTTTATGGAATATCTACTTCTCAGGGGGCTGAACTGATTTGAACAAATGCTTCCAAATTACTGTTCCTCGTCTTCACTCATGCTCAGACACAAGCAGTACGTTCAGCCCTGAGGACAAGTATTCTTATCCTGGGGAGGAGTGGTCACCTGAGCAACACGTAGCGCTGACTTGGCTTATAAATAGTTCTGCCCAGAACCCCCAAAATAAAAGGCCTGATCTGGTTCCTGGAGCCTCTCATGTTCTCTGCACGTCCACGCAGCCCGTAGCCCTAGTTGTGAGCACGAGCTGCTTGGGGAAGCGAAGCGGAGGGTCAGCTGTTGGCAGAAGGTGGTGATACCAGGAGATCCTGACCTTCGCCTTCTTCCCCCAGGGCCAGCAGGTGCTGACCGGAGCCATTCCTGGGCACTGGGAAAGGGGAGAGAGAGAGAAGGTGGCCAAAAAGGACAGGCGGTGGCTTGTGGTGCTCATTAATAAAGCACAATGACGCGAGCTGGGCATGATGTGGGCAGCCCTGTGTCCCTCTCCTGATGCCGCAAAGGGCAGGGGTTCAGGGTGATGCCAAAAAAAGGGGAATCCCCATGAACCAAAGGCATGTGTTTTATATGTCAAAAGGAAAAAAAAAATATGTGTGCACTGGTTTCTTTCTTCCATAGGGTGGCAATGGAACCTGGGCACAGAACAGCTACGCTGTTTCAGCTGCAGGAGCGAGAGCTCTGGAGGAGCCGCATCAGTTTCCCGTTCGAGGTGCTGACTTTGATCTATGAATCCTCCACGCTTTCGGGTCCGGCTACTTGTGAGACCCCTTCCTCGCCTCCCCCTTGCCCACCCCCTCCAGCCACAGTGAGGGGTATCACCTGCATTACATCCCTCTGAATTCAAGCAGCCACTGGCTGTTATCACAGAAGGACCATCTACTCTGGAATTTGACCCCCTCCCTTGTCTGACAGAGCTCACATCTGCTAACCTACAGGACGCAGCGTAAAGCTCATTTTTTTCCCCCTCCTGCCCTTTGTCTTAAAGTGCTGCCGGTGAAAAATGGCAGGTTGCAGTTTGCCTTCTGAAAGGACTTGGGGGGGAAGTAAAGTAGTCTTTCCCTCGTCTCCCGAAAAGAAAGTAATTGTACAATTAGGTTCGGATATGCACCTGAGGCATGAGGTGGTTTTTTAGAGATAAAGAGGAGCCTTAAAAGAAGCAGCTACAAAGATACCACTGTCTAATTCGGCAAGGTAGAGAACAGGAGCAGATCTAAAGTTAGCAATTTTCTTCTACTAGAAATATTTTGCTAAATTTTAGTAATTCTGCCCCCCCAACTTACTCTTTCATAGATGTATTTCACAGCGTGCATTTATCTACCCGGTCTTCATAAGGCTGGTGGCAAGAACACGGCTGTGCTGAGCTTGATGGTGTTCACACCAGTCGTTTTTGTTGCCTAGATGAACTTATTTGACTTTGGGAGTTTTTCTTCTACTTTTCTGTGGTGTGCTAGTTAAGTTATGGGCTTTTCTTCTCAATCATTATGTGTTACGAAAGATGAGGTCCATCTAAAGCATGGTTGTAGCTGGGTGGATTTAGGTCCCCACTAGGGAGAGTGGAAAAAGACCAGACCTTGGTGGACCATCCCACTGGAGCTTTGGGATCTGGCAAAAGCAGAGCAGGAAGAGCTTCTACTTCTATTCCTCTAGAAAAGTTTTATCTTTTCCTAGAGAAAGGCAAGGCAGTATTTAGTTCTGTGCTTGACTAAGCTTTAGAAACTAACTGGGATGGACGCGGTATGAAGCATGTTTAGATTAGAGAGGGATTTTTGCCTGAGACAGCTGGGCAAGAGAGTGCATGATACATTTTCTCTCTTAAGCAGAGAAGAAAACCACTCAGATGCTCACAGGTGGCACAGCAGCTGATCCCCTGCCCTGGTGCCTGCAGTGGGAGGCAGTTTCTGTTCTGTGCATCCTCGTAACCTCACTGGGGAAGGCACAGGGGGTGCTGGCAGGTAGGAGGGATTGGATGGAGCAGGCATGTGCTGCTCAGGAGCTGTTTTTAGCCTCCCAAGAACACATTCCAGGAAGATGTAGGGTAAGTAGGTTGGCAAACAAGACTCAGTCTAGTAAACAATGTTTAGTGTGAAGCGGAGCTGCAGCTCGCTGAGTACTTATGATCCCTAAAGGAATTTTGTAGCGTGGAGCAAAGGGAAAGCATTAGAGGTCGGCAAACACCGTGTAGAGCAGCGAGTGACGATGCAAACTCTGGTCACACAGAGCAGGTTGCGAGCTCAGTGTTAGCTCTGAGCACATATCCTGGATTTCACAATTACTTTTGTCGCTTGGTTAGGAAAAAAACACCAAAACCCAAACCCCAGCCCAAACCTCAGAACCCTTTATTCTTTATTAGCGGCGTTGCTACTGATAGGCTAGTCCTAATTAATGTGATGGTACTTTCCCATTCCTCCACCACTCTCCTTATTACAAGTCCTTGGCAATGCGAGAGAAGTATCTATTACTTAGTCATGAGGTATCTAGACCTGCTCGCTTTTGAAACTAAAGACTGTGTAGCCCAGGCATACTGTATTTCTGATTTGCATATGGAAAAGGCAGTTAAAAAGCTGATGCCCCCATATTGCTTGCGAGTCAAGTAGCAAAAGTAAATGATTTATCAAGCAAAGGTTACAACACCTGTGCCTTTTTGTCAACGTATACAGAGGATGCCAAGTCAAGTGCTGCTTCTAATAGCTCAAACAGAAATTTAGATTCAAATAACCCCCCAGATAGGACAATTATGCGATGAGCTGCTGGAGTGGCAGAGTGATGGATGGGGTAAGCAGAGGCAGTGTCTGAAAAAACAAACCAACTGAAAAGTTTGGAAGCTGCTAAAAACCAGAAAAAACCAACAGCCCTTTTGGGACTTTTGTTGCCGAACCAGAACTACCAATTTAAGTCAGTTTATTTCCTGGTCTCTTCTTTCATGGACCTGTCGTCCCGCTACAACCTTTGCTGACACAGGTCATCGCTCTAAATAAAATATTATTTAAACTATGTAAAATTCCTTTAAGGGATTGTGTTTGACGCAATCTGACATAAATTAGAATGTGCTGCTAATGGAAATGTCTACTGCTAATTTTTATAATGCCCATTAAGAAAGGCATGTGCTGGTTTGGGTTGTTTAAAAACAGCCCAGGACAGAATGATCCTTGCTCAAACCCATTGCACATTTGTCTGCAATTTTATTCCAACGTTGTGTGAAAGCCTGTGAATGCCCATGTATGGGAAATGTGACTTCTGCTGAACAGCACTGTCACATCCCTGTGCACAGGCTCACTTTTGCAGCATTTGAAGACTAATAACGACGATGCCTTACCCAAATGACCCACCAATTGGAAGAGAAAATCAGAGCCACCAAAACGCTGAGCAGGATGTTTTCTTAGAGCTTGTAGCTGGACGGTAATTTTCAAAAAGCAGACGTTCGGATACAGCCTTCATTTTTATTTTGTTGATCCAGCAGTATAGAGTTGCTTAACCCTTCTGTTTGAGTTTGACTCTCAGAAGCTCTGAGTGTTTGCTGCTTCCTCTCATCTACGGGAGCTGTGTGGCCTGGCAACTACTGGTCCTCAGGACCCATATCTCAGGCTGACTCTGAATGTACTATAAAAATCCTGATGGAAAGCAGCCACCTCAGCTGCTTTCAATAACGTGCTCCTATGTGTTTTTATATTTTCATTTTGGAAAGATCCTAAGTGATCGTCCTATACGCTAATGCTCTGCAAAAAGAGTACAAAAGCATGTCTTTGTTTGGAGGGACGCTAAGTAAATCCCAAATCATTGCAGTTAGTATTTCTACCTCACTTGTCTGATTTAAAACACGGCCAACTTCGGAGCCGTTTCATGAATAAGTAGTGGGTTTTGCTGATAAATTATATATTTAGTATCAAGTGGGTTGTGGTGGTGTAATGATGTATAGAAGCACGGAGATGCAGCTGGAGTCAGAGACTGGAAGTCAGTCTCCTTACCCACTGCAGAATGCTTGACTTTAATTGAAAGCTCTGCTTGAGTATTGTTTTTCACTGAGCAGCATTGTTATTCACTACACTGCATTACATAGAAGCACTTAAAGTAAGGCTAGAGCACTTTAAAATGATTTAAGTCATAAATAAGCAGGATAAAAGTTTACAGTCAACAAACTTAGCTGGGAAACCTAGGCTGCAGGATGCAAATAAGTTTAAAATATTTTGCAGACTTAATACTGTTGTGTCTCACTACCTAATCAATTTACCAACTACTAGTTTTTCAAGTCTTCTGGAAAAGGTAAGCGGCATTCTCCAAAGGGTTTCAAGTTTCCTGAGCTATGAAGGAAAACACCAAATGCTTAAGGACTTTAACAGTATACCTTAACATTCCTGTTTCCCGATTTCAGTGTATTTCTGTGTTTTCCAGTTGTTTCCAAAATGACTGGAGGAATAGGATTTACATGTGAAGGTGCGTGAAAACTTGTCACGGAGGTGAACTGAATAAAGGAAGAGACCTGAAAAGTGGGGTGCAGGCTGCGTTTCCTTAAGGCATGAAACCAAAAAAATCAGAACCTGATGGGTTAAAACCCCGCTCTGCACTGCTGCTGTACTTTGTGTGACCCTATTTAATGCAGGGAAGGGTTGAGATTCGATGGAGTTTAACCTGTGCTGTCGACAGAGCCATAAACTAAAGCCCCTAACAAATTGTACACAAAGAACAGATAGCAAGAAAACACATTGTGTTCGCAGGCATCTGGTTGCAGTCCTGAAAAACTGAAAATCTTCCCTAATGAGCGACTTGTGTTTCGTTGACAGTGTAGGTGCTGGAGCCATCGCGACAAGGAGTCTGTCTTCATGCATACACTGGACCAGGGCATGTGACAGCCATTAATCTGTAGGCTAATTATTCAGATGCATGTAAACGATCTGAAAGAACTTAGGAGAGCTAAGAGGAGCACTCCCCAATTTGCTAGTTATTTGAATTATCACGTTTTAGTCATCGCAGCCGGCTCAAAACAAAAGCGCAAATATTTCTTGCTGTTGACCTTTAAAAGAACTGCAGTGTAGTCAAGCAGTCACTTAAAACTACAGTTGTCCTAGAGCACTAGTTCTGCTCACTTTCTTATACCTTCTCCCCCACGATAACGTGATATTAAGCACAGACTTAATTTTTTTCAACATCTGGCTCAAATTAGCTGCTAACAAAACTGCCAACAACTATTTTCTTAATCGACCCTGGGAATTTGATACAGCTTGGAAAAAGCACATTTAAACTTCGTCCTTCTCCTAAAGCAACACAAATGTTTACTTGAGCTTCTGATTTGACCATAGCAGGACTATGAATTCAGTTAACCCAGCTTTATAGGCCTGCCTCCACTGGACTTTTTTTCCCTTTGTGTAAGGAAACAGATGTGCTCGCAATTACAAAATCTCCTGCTCGCTCAAAGCCCACCATGCAAATGGCCAGCCAGGAATTCGAGGCTATTTTTTTCCCCTTTTCTTTTTGCCATGGAAGTCATTGGAGCCATCTCCCGTTGTACCTGGTGTGGGACTAAGGTGCCCTGTGACCTGATGGGTCCCCCCAAGCGACTTTTGCACATGGGATTAAATGCACTCACTGCCTTGGGAACAGCACGGAGCAAAAAAACCATATAAATCTTTGAAAACCCATTCCTCGAGGAAAAAGACTGCACTAGAAGCCAGCATCTTAGAAAGCAAAGAGAGGCCCTTCCAGTTACGAAAGCAGCGTTATTACTACATAAGCCCAAAAAATAAGAAAGAAAAATCAAACTAAAAGAAAAAAACAAACAACCCAAAACACAAGAGACAAACAAACTGCAAGTGACATTTCACCGTAGTTACTGAGACCATGTGGGTGAAGTGACAGCGGCCAATGCAGCTGGCTCCACGGGGACACGTTAGAGGACACTGAAGAAGAAGAAGAAGGAGAGGCTGCAGGCATACAGAGAAGTCGAAAGCGGCCCACCTGAGTCTGTTGAGGGATATTTACAAAGCTTGGATCCCGTGGTCCAACACTGACGAATCGGTTTGCGGGGGAGGTGCTGGGTGTCGAGTAGGCTGTGAAGGGAAGGGACACATGCGTTGAGGAAGCGGCACTAGATTGCACACGAACAACACCAAAACACACTGTCTCAGAGCCACCTAAGCAGATGTTTAACATAGAAATGTGCAAACGTTTTAGAGAGCGAGAGTTTGGTTTTAGACACTGGAAAAAGTTTGGTCTTCATCATGGGCATATAAACATGGAGGGACCACCGGGTTGGTGGGAGAGGACTCCTGGACAGGCAGGATGGCCATGACGTGGTCATGGGGACAAGGGTCTGGGGTCACCTGCGCTGGTCTCCATCCCATGGGAGAACCTCTGGAGACCCTTCCAGGCCAGGATAGCACAAGGGTCTTCTTTATGTCTTGGTATCGCCTGGCCATCTTCACTCCAATCTGGGGGATCTCTGGTTTTAAGGGGGTTTTGTATGGCAGTGAAATTACTAAAGCGCTTATTAACAGGATCAGACCCTTCTTTCATGCTAATCCAGCAATCTCTCCTGACAGAAAGTTTTGGGTTTTCATACTGCTGTGGTCTGCACTCTCTAAAATGTTCACTTGATGTGTTTGACAAACTAGGAAGATCCTTTTGGTAAAAAATTAATGGGTTGCAGTTTCACTGGGGTGGTAAGTGCAATCAGTCTGAAGGCTGAAGCTGCCTTTAAAAACTGGAATGGCTCCCATAAATGTAAAGCTATTAAATGCAATGCAAGCCAAGAACCCAGATTACTTCCAAACTTGAAGTACTTTAATGATTTTATTGTTGCATTATATTCTCCACTGCAACTGTCCACAATGCCACGTACTTCCATATCCAAAAGCTTTCAGTGCAATTTCCAGTCTTCCTCTCATTTGAAAATTCCCCCATGCAATCTTCTCCCTTGGTCAGTTTTTTTTTGCATGTTCAGATCTAAATTCAAATAAGCTAAATAGATGCTTTAATACAAACAGTGATTCTGTCTATTTTAAATATATTTATGGGAATGCACTCTGCTGAATAAAATCCCCAGACAATCTAACCATCCAATGAAGAGACAGAAAACAATGTCAAAAGGAAAGTTCCTTGCCAAATTCCAGTCAGGCTAAATATAATGTTCAGGCCTCAACGTTACAGAAAAATAAAGCACATTAAGAATCAGAGAAGACACTGAGGTGTCTGTGTAGATAAAAGCCTGGTGCCTTTCTGAAGGCAAAATGTTTGGTGAAGATGCTTTACACCAGAGGAGCCTTTGGTTTAAGACTGTACCGAATCAGCCCAGTGCTCCACCTTATCCACTCTCCTTCCTCTTCCAGGGGCCATAAGCAGATGCACGGGGAAAAGTCAGAACAGGTCACACATTTGCATTCTCATGTTCTTTCCCACCCTCTGCTTATTTTCAGCTCAGGGACTCACTGTATTTAATGGCCTGCAAGGGATTTCTCACTGAGGAATGCCCCACCTGCCCTATGAGCATTTGGAAGTGCATCCTCCCCTCCCCTCTCCTGCCCAAGTCTCACAAACACCTCATGATGCCTCCAAATTCTAACAGTTATATCAGACAGCTTCACTTTCTCAACTCTCATTCCCCTGAAATCACCCCAGGAATCTTCATTTCTTACTGATCTGAGGAGCGATAAGGCACTCCTGACCTCTGAGAACAAATTCTTCCCAGTTGTTTCCACTGAAGCGAGCTTTTCTCTCCCCAAAACCAGCTAACGCTTTGCTAGTACTTGCAAAACTCACACGAGGAACACCTTTCCTTCACAAAGTTTTAAAGGAATTTTTAAGTGCACTGACTCATCTTTCTGAGATGATTTTGCAAATTGCAGTGTAGCTTGCATATTAGAGCCTGAACAGAGACACGGGTTGTTATTCCTATCTGCAAATCAAGGAAGAAACGAACTGAGTAGATTTGGTGAGATGTTTCCCTTTTCTTTCTACCACCTTAATTTGCTTAATAATTCAAAGAAGCCACAAATTTGCAAGGGTATGCACCTTTGTTGCCAGTGCCACGTATTAATATTCTTCTGTACTATTTTATGGTGAAGTTTTGTTTTTTTTTAACTACTGAACCCTATTCGTGCAAGAGCAAAAATTCCTTCTGCAGTAGGGAAAAATTAACTTAAAGCTCAAACCCCAAACAGCTGTTGTTTGGTTCTTCTGGTCTACTTCTAAGGAAGCAGAATGAGCGGCGAGGTCATTTAATCCCGTGGAGCAGGTAAGTTCCACTCAGAAGGGAGGGAACTCAAGATCTTGTTTACAGTTCTCTGTTGGCAGATACTTTTGCTGTGATATTTGGTAGGAAATCAAAGGGAAACCACCAGAATGCTGTCTTAAATGGCTTCTCTGTTCAAACAAAATTCTAAAACATTTGAAAACTATATATATAATATGCACAAAAGTCCCCTCAAACCCTGCTGGGTGAATTGCTATGTAGACCTTTCTTCCATAATGCTTCAGACTATGTTTAACTTGCTTTCTGAAAATACACGGATGTCAGCTTGGTATTTCCTTAAGGACACATAACTACATTGCTAGAGCCAAGAAGTGGAGACTACCAAACCTATGTACATGCAGAGCTGGCTTTACACTGGACTCTCCCAAGATGCTCGTCCCACTTCACTGTAAAATGTCACAAGAGGTTGGTGGATTGTAAGGGGCCATTTTGGCACGGAATATGAAGTTGACATGGAACACACGTTAGCAGTGACTCCTGTTACGGTGAAACTTGGTTCAGAATAAGGAGCACTATCTGGTGCTGCTTAAACCATCACCAACACAACTTCTGGAGAGTAAGTCTTAGGAGGAGCGGCTGAGGGAGCTGGAGGTGTTCAGCCTGGAGAAAAGGAGGGAAGACCTCATCACTCTCTACAACTCCCTGAAGGGAGGTTGTAGAGAGGCAGGGGTAGGTCTCTTCTCCCAAGTCACAGGTGATAGGACAAGAGGAAATGGCCTCAAGTTGCACCAGGGGAGGTTCAGATTGGGTATTAGGAAAAAATTTTACATGGAAAGGGTTATTAAGCCTTGGAATGGGCTGCCCAGGGAAATGGTGGAGGCACCATCCTTGGAGGGATTGAAGAGACAGGTCGACATAGTGCTCAGTGACACAGTTTAGTGATTTTTTTTTTTATCAGTTAGGTTGATGGTTGGACTAGATGATCTTAAAGGTCCCTTCCAACCTAGACAATTCTATGATTCTACGATTATAGCTGTATTTTACTGTCTTCATACAAATACATTTGTTTGATGTGGAGGTGGGATTCCTGAAAGTTCAACCGCTTTTGATTCCTGTCCTGAGATCAGGATGGGGCAAACTGCTCTCACTGGTTAAAGCGGGGTCATACGATGCTATAGTATACATAGGCTAAGCCTTGGTGGGGTCTTCAAAGTCCTTCTCAGGAAAGAGAAAAGCCAAAGCATGGTGAGGAACAGAAGCCAGGTCCCAGGCAGATCTTTTGATCTTTATCAGCTTTGTTCCATGGGAACTGCACAGATCTACACTAGTTTACACTGGCTGAGAGCTGGCCCGTTGGGCTTGAACAGGAACATCTTCCTGCCCAGCCTCGTCTTTCTGCTACTGGAATTCACTAAGGATTGTTTGCAACATCATAGCCTGTAGCCAAGGAAATTAATGTGATGCCACAAATTTGCTATGATGCTTCACTTCAGGAACAAGCAAAACAGGAGCTGGCAGAGAAAGAACATTTGCTCACACAGACAGCTTTGATATTTAGCCAAAATGGCAAGAAATTGTACGAAAGACAAGACAAACAAACACTTTTGGGAATGTCATGTATTTTAAAGTTGCCTGCAGTAGGAGAATGTTAATTTAAAATACACTTTCCTGAAATAATTTCTATTAAGTATGGGAGTGTGTCGTTTACCAGCCAGTTCTGGAATAAAAGGATAAACTTTTGGTTGGTAAAGATGATCTAACGTACCACTAGGTCTCTCTTTTCCAGATCAAGACAGCAAGCACATGTGCTTGACATGAAGAGCTGGACTGTTTCGAGAAGGTCTAAGAGTCAGTTTAGCTGTAGTGGAGTTGTAGTGAGAGGATTAACTGGAGGAACGTGGTGCAATACAGCATTTCCTACCGCAATGCCTTCTGCAGCTGAGAGAGAACTGCAAATTGTGAGGAACTAAATGATACAGTCATCACCTTCTTTTTTATGGATGGAGAAAGGAGCTAAAATGGCTTGCCCAGAGGGTGCTCAGTCAATGCATAGCGGAGAGAGAAATCCAATCTGATTATGAATCCAGTACTAGAGCCACAAGATCATTCTTCTCATCCTGACACAAATGCTATTTAACACCAACACTCTTCTGCAAAAAGGGACATTAACCGATAACGATCTTGCCCAACAAGGGAAAATAGCTAAGTTTCTCCCCACGTAGAGTTGTGAACCTTAGAAAATAACATCTAGTTTAAAAAAGCGCTCTAAAAATCACGGTGTACAGGACGGCAGTGTCTCAGATTCTGCGTCGGAATGAGGGCCCCGGATTCTAACACTCAGATTCAGTTATGATAGGGATAAAGTCCAACTGGCATGTAGTGGAGGTGCTGTTTTCTTTGGGCAATGAGATATTAAACCCAGAAACTGTCAAGTTCAAGAAAATGTTGTATTATGTTTGTTATGGGTTACCGACCAAACAAAATCAAGATCTGAGATAAGATAACTTTGGGGCTGCGTCTGATGTCAAGGATGTGTTCTATTGAAAAGGCTTTCTGTGCAGCAAAAGTCAACCCTCCCAAACCTCATGAATCCCATCTCCATTGTGTCATCTGAGGAAAATGCTGCCTTTCCAAAGGGATAGGATCCACAGCTGAAATTTTCAACTCCCAGGGCATGCCTGGCCACCCAGTAGCAGCAAATCCCTAGTGTGCATCTCCAGGGGCTCTTCCTTCCTTGGACAGCACTAATGTTCATGTTTTGGTTAATGTCACAGCTGGAGAGTTTCACTATTGCTCTGAGAATCATTAACCACCTTGTTGTGATTTTTAGCTCTGGTTCCCAGGAGGCCATGCTGTATTGAACAGCTGCTCCTGGCTCCCGCACCCCTCAGGAGGGCCATATTCCAATTTTTGGTAGGGCCATAACTGCATTTTGTTTCTGCAGAGGGCTTTCTGCTAGACCAAAAAAGGGAAGGAGAATGGAGCAAATGCCAACCCCTTTCACTTCATTTCCTTGGTGGGGGGGGATTTGGGGGGTGTTTCATTCTCCTCTGCACAGCTAAGGAGTGAGTCTGGCCAAAATCTAACATCATTCCTGCCTTTGTTGCAGAAGTGACTTTCCAATATCCTAAAGCTCTGCAGGGCAGCCAGCCATAACCCAGCGACACTCCCAGAACCGGTGCACTCAAGCAGTTCGTAACCATGGAAAACACCTTTTTCTTTTTCTTTCCTTTTTTTTTTTTTTTTGTGTGTGTGTGCAGCTTTTATGAAACTCTGGTGAATCTGCACTTGGCAATTTGAAGGCCAATATTTAGTTAAGAAAAAAATAAACACCGGTGAAAAGGGAGGGTTGGTACTGATTGACACGCTAAATGGAGCCCAGTGGGTCCTTCTGGCAAACTCTGGCTACAAAACTCAGAACTTTGGTTTGTTTTACTCTTCATGTGGCCGGCCATTTCCACTGGCTTTGGTATATATGTAAGCTTTTTTTCTTAGAAAACATTCCCTATAATCTACTTTTCTGTAAAATTTGTCCCTAAATTAAATTATATGCTTCTTTACTCAAGTCACTGTTATTCAAAACCCTTACCAAAGGGAAGATGCACGCCTGAGTATGTACAGAACTATAAGTTTAGACATCAGCCGTAGCTAATTAACAAACAGTAATTATTTTTCCTAATCTTTTGTTTAAATACCACTAAATGGCTGCTCTTGAGAAAACCTCCATTCCCAATTAAGGTGGCAGCTGTTTGCTGAACGCCGAGCCGCAGTGACCAGCCCGGGCCGATACCGATGGGTGGTTTTCTGCGAACTCCAGCGGTCAAATGTCAGTTTTTATGCCAGCTGAGAATGGGGCCAGACACGCATTTAGCTTGTTTACATGATGACAGTATCACAAAAAATGAGTATTAAGATTACTGCTAAAATGATGTTGGGAATTTTTTTTTCTTTTCTTTTAGACACCACACGCTGCCAGTAAACTGAGTCACAACCGTAATGACAAATAGACATTGACCTAGTTTCATTTTTCCCGGTTCTGAAGACAAGGAAATAGTAAGGCATTGCTGACTATATTCAGTGATAACTATGACTAAACATTAACCTTTTAGATTCCACCACTGAACCGTATTGATCGGGCTATAAAAGACGGTATCTCCCATCAGAGAGCGTCAAAACTTCCTGATAGCACAAGTGCTGGTCTAAGGTCAGAAAGAGGAGCGGAGGGGAGGGAATGAATCAGCTTCTTAGCTCAACAAAAAACTGCTGATCAATTCTAGAAGTCCTGATTCTAGAAGAAGATCATGTTCACAGTCCTACCCGGCTGCCTGGTACTAAAACCCATTTTAATTTCTAAGCAGAGCCAGAGCATCTTGCTGAGCTTGCAGTTGTGCGCTATCGCGTAGCAGAAGGCAATGCAAAACTCTGAGAACTACCAGATTTTTAAAATGCCCCCTTGGAACCTGCAGAGATCTCCCAAACAGTACATAAAGCTTTAAAAATGTAGGCGTCCCACGCTCTGAACAGCGAATACCTCTTTGCACATCAAGCAGTGGCTGCATATAGCATTTAAATAATAAGCTTGAAAAGCACACAAAGGGATTTGCTCTTTCGATTAGATTGATTTTTGTTTGTGGATGTTATTTGGACTCCCTTCACTGTGGAACAAGTCCCCTACAGTTGCCATTAAAGCACTGAAAGCTTCCCTTTTGTTTTTAAATGTCAGTTTGAGCATAGCTTCATTAAATCATTTCACAATTAACTCCCTGAACATCCAGACTTTTTTAAAGCATCAAACCCAGCTGAATCACATTTGTTTCCCAGCAGAGTGAGTCCAAAGTGGTATCCCCAAGTGTGTATCCAGGAATTTGTATATTTGATTTGTGGCTACACAAAATACATATGGGAGCCGTGTGGGTGGTGGAGAGAGGATTAAAGCTTTCTCCCTGGGCCTAAGAAATACCATAGCTTCTTGCCCAAAATGCAGGGCTCAGGAACCAAGTCATTAGGGAAGGACATCTGGGTTAATCTAGGAAGACCTATTCCCGAAAGAGCTATAAATGAAGTGAACTCCAAAGAGTTGTTAGTTTAGCCCAGGATGTATAAGCAGCAATGTTTTCGATGAGGCTATCTGTCTGACTTCCATGTAGTATCTGCCCTCTGAAGCCTGACTCCAGATACCAAACTGCCTCCTCATGACAGTAAAGAAGATCCCAAAAGCCCCAGGTCTGTGTCACAGCTGAGCTACTGGCCCTGATTTCTCTCATCCGCCGCTATGTGAAATGCCAACAAAGTCAGGAATGAAAGTGCAACCTTAAGCTAACTCCTTTCTCATTGACATAAAACAAGCTCCAAAATTTGGTCCATCATATTGAGAGGGCAGAGCTCTCCTGTTTCCTGAGAGCTAGTCTGGTGCTCAGCCCTGAGTAGTCAACACCCGTTGACTGCATCACGTTGGGTGCTGCCCTTAGCCCTTGGTTCCCGCTGCGTCTAATACTTACTTGGAGAAGTGGGAGAGGTGGCCCCTCCTTCTGTTGATGTAGTTGGAGGTTTTGTGTCTGGCACTGGCAGAGGCACAGGCCTAGCCATTGGTGGCGGAGGTGGTGGTGGCAACATTGGGGTAGGAAGGAATGGATTGTGCACCTTGCCTTGGCTGCTACCATTGGGCTGCCGAGAAACAAGCAAACAGACAAAAATTATACTAAAAATCAGCTATCAGGAACCTCCAGTAATAACAAATCTAGTTGAAGGCTATGTGCAATATATTTACAACTACTTGAGAGGTGGCAAAGAAAGTGCTGGGTCAAATTCTCCATTGACTTCAAGGAACTTTGTCTTAAACCCTGTGAACCTTGTGAAACTAGGGAAATACTTGCTTTTAAACGTTTGTCCTATTAGCAGCTGGTCTGAACTGCCCTGGATTAAATTCTATTACTCTTCCTATTTCCTGCAGCCACTAACTGATGCCCACTGAGGGTTGAAGCAGTATTTTTGACCCCTCAGATACCCCAGTTTCGTGCCTCTGTTATACCCTTAGGATATCAGACCCCACGACTTGAGTTTCTTAAAGATACTGCTCATTAGGAGAAAAAAAAACCCAAGCATTTTTGGTGGTTGTAAAAGCTGTGCTGATATCTTATTACAGGAAAATGTATGAGTATAAATTAAAGTAACTGCTCTCCCACATCCTTTTTGAATGAGGAATAGTATAGCTCACTGGTTAGTTGCCATTAGGATCATACAGAGGAAAGACCGGACTTAGAACTGCTTCATTTTACACACGGGGGGAAAAAAGCCACCCTCCCTTCGGTCTGGGATGTGGTCACTCACAGGCAGAACGGGCCCAGCTATTCAAGTGTGGTCTGTCAATTAATCACCGGAAAAACCCGTCCATAACCAAAAGTGTTTTCAAGTATCTCAAAAAAAACAAGAAGCAGGCTTTGAAAAAAAAAAAGCCTCCCCTTCCCCTGGCTTGTGAAGTTTACATTTTAAATATGACGCAGCCTGGACACTTGAAAACCATACAGATAGATGTCAAATACCATTATAAAGAGAAAGTAGGACAGCCTGTGAATCAGGTGTTCCATTTTAGTGACAAAAATGATGAGATCACTTTCGACAGCACTCTACAAATTGATCTCACTGCAGTTCTTCTGGCACTGAGCATCAGCTTTTCCATTGATGATAAAAGCTCAGCTTTAAACACAGATCCATATTCTAAGTACTGCTAAAGAAAATAATATTTTAATTCCTGTTAGGGTTTCCATTAGCCTGAATTACTGGGGACAAAATACTCCTACTGGCAGACGCTCGGGACCTTATTTTCATTTCACCTGCTTTGGTGCTGACAAAAGGCCTTCAAGTCGTGTAGGTGCAAATCACACTTGTGCTAGAGCAAAAATGGTTCAGGGCATAAATAAGAGTCAAATTCATCTGCATTTAACTTAACAGCACTCCCACTGACTTCAAAGACTGCAGTTACTAGTGTTTGCAGTAAGAAGCAATCCTTCAGGGATATTTATTTTTCCAACATCCAGTACCTTTAATAAACTAATATATTAGTGACATCTCTCAAACACTATCTTGTCTCACAATTAGGTCCCTTTCCTGCCAAGAAGACCCCTGCTGCATGTTCATTGTGAGCGTGCTAACAGTTCATAATGCTGAATGGTTTGGGATAAATTAAGCAAATGAATACTCAAGGAAAAAGAAAAGCACTATATTGATTTGTTGTCTAGACATAAATGTATCTGCTAACATATTGCAGACATTATTCAAAGCCAGTACTGGCTGGAGAAAGTCGAGTCAGTTTTTCTGCTGGGGAAAGGAAAGCACTGAGAACAATATAGCTTATTAAATAAGTGTAATAAATTAGATGCTAATAATTAAACTAATTCTCATTAACACTTTCAATCGTATGTATGTCAGGAGAGAAACAGTAATTTTGCCAGTTATTACTTCATTGGCTGGAAAGTTACATGCATTACATTTCATGAAATATTCAGAGCATTATTTTAGATTCGATTTACATAAAATTTATAAATTCTGTATTTGACCGGAATGCTATTTCAATAATAGCAAGATGATTCACTTTATTTGATTAAAAAAAAAATGAAAATGGTTATTTGAAGCTTTGGAACTCTGCTTAATTTTTCATAGAGATAAGGGGAAAAGATAACTGCTTACAGAAATAACAAACCATAATAAACTGTACTTTTAACATCTTGAGTTCAAGTACTGGTCAACTTGATCTAAAGTGCTATAAGGCAGTATTTTTTTTTCTTTTTTTTTAATGAACTTAGCTGATCTGAAACATCTGTTTCTCACCCTCCCTTTTCCTGCTCCTTCCCCCCCACTCTCCCCTGAACTTCAAAAATAATTAATAAAAATTATTCTGCCTTCATATTTTGTTAACCCTAGTTCCACTAGGGTTACAACGCATGCAGCAAAGTCATTTGTGGAGGGACCCAAAAGGTCACTGTATCACCAGCTTCTCTGACAGTTTAAGTTAATTTCACCACAATGTGGTCGAGTGGTTTTTTGGGGAGGATTTTTGTTGTTTTTTCAAATATTTTTGCTGGAGCAGCCATTTATTATTTGTTTTCTCCCTTCCAAGGCCTATTCAAGGTGTGTTCCTGTATGCAACATGCTGTTAAATATAATCCCATCATCCCATGGTTAATTTTACATAGGACAAACACTTCTGAAGAAATAAAAACGGCTTCCTTACATTTAGGAACCCCACCTGTCCAGCCTGCTGACCAGCGTCGGGGCAGACAAGTTGGACAAACTCTTTCAGAGTCTCCTGAGGATGATAGCGGATTGCTGGGTGTGAGAAGTATGGCCCAGGCTGTTGAATAATGGGTGATGTTGGAAAATGAAGAGTCGATGGTGTTGCATGTGGACTTGCTATAGGAAAGAAAACAAAGAAGTTATATAGAGTTTTGCCTTCGGAAAATAAAACAGTTTAAATCTACCGTAGCTTGAGTCTTTTTTCTTTTTTTTTTTTTTAAAAAAAACTGCACAGTACTGTTTATACATCTGATCTTCACAATTAATATATTAGACCACATTGTGTCCTACACTCACTTCATCTAGATCCTGAAAGCAAAGGGAGCCAGACATTTTAAAGGATTTTCTGTGTTTTTAGTGGACACGCATAAAGGAATCAGCACTCCTTTGTGAAAGTGAAAACTATTCATCACCTTAAGAGCATTCCAAATCAATCAGGCAATAAAAAAATGTATTTGGGAGATTAGGGTTGATTTAATTGACATTTCATATTACTTGGATTTGCACATATGAATCCATTTTATATTGCACTATAAATGGTTGAGAATTTAAAGATGGTCTAACACTTCCTGTTGTTGGGGTTTTTTTTCCACCTCACTTTAGGAACATTTATTTTAAGTAACGGATTTTCATCTAATGAACATGCACAAAGTGGCAAGATCGTTTTGAAAATTACATTTACATTTCTCCTGAATAACGTTAGGCTCGAATCTCCAGCAAGCCCCCAGCTTGCATTCAGGGATGACGTTTAATTTGGTGAATTTATGGGCCAACAAGCCAGCTGGAAAATGTACCACAGTGAAGGTGCAAAGGTGTAATGTACACAAGCCCATCGGCAATGACAGATTTCACCCTCAGCTGATTTCAGCAGAACTACAAGTGCAGCTGAAGAACCTTTTGCTCTCCTAATGTTATGTGATACCTTCGCCCAGTTGCTTGGCCTTCAAGATATATTGGGTTGGACCCTTGTGAGACAACAGTGCTTTCCACCATCAGCTGTCACCATTCACAGTGCTATGAATTTTCCCTTTCCCCTCTAAAATGAGAATTCACTTTTCCTTTAGAATGCCCAAATACTGTGGTTGAGCGGAAGCTCATCCATAAATCATGGTTTATTTCTCACCAAACAGCCATCATCCCATCCCTTTTGCTCCCTTGGTGTGCTGTCCTAGTCATCTTCCAAGGGTGTCCATGTGCATTTACTGCACTCGTGCACCACACATAACCGATTAGAAAAAGGCTATGCAAGGGAGGTAATATCCTAGAGAAACTCATGTGTTGGCTTTGAAGTAAGTTAAATAAATGAGAGGGGGGGAAAAAAGCCTTTGACACTTTCCAAAAAACTGGAGAGATGCAGGAAAGTTAACTGAAATCAAATACAAACAAGCAAACACTCATTTCATGACGAATGTTATGAAAAGCCCTCAGTTAGATAAAAGCTAAAATTTGCTTCTTAGTCGTGTTCATCACCAGTTAGTTTGATAATATGACGCTTTATTAATGATTTTTTTCGTAAGCATTATTAAACCATTAGCAAACTCACAGCCTGAAGTCGTGGACAAAATGTACTCAGAGGGAGCAGCAAGGAAACCTACTGCATTATGCTATAAGCATTCATTAAGGGTTGGCTGGGCAGCACTTCTATGTACTTCTTTCTCCATGACTGGATAGGAATGATTACTTTGACACCACCACCAAAAAAGATCTGCACTCATGCCTGGGGTGCTGAGATGGGATGAACATGAAGCTCTCATCCTTGCCATGAAAAGCCCCCCTTTAGCCTTGGTTAACCCACGAGTCCTCCCAGTCTATTCCCTTGAATACTGTTTAAAATATTCATAACAGAATCATATATCAAATGTGTGGTACCAAACTGCAACTCATGCAATGGGAAAACACCGCTAAAAGAAAGCATGGAGATGAGGAACCAAAAGGTAGTGTGCAGCCTTCAGCTATCTCTGATCAAAGCAGATGGAGTGAATCTCTCCTGATAGCACGGGCTATCTGTCTTACAACAGCTAGATATCATGGCATGTGGGCTGAACTGGAAACCAGTTGTCTTCCCACAGCTCTGCAATGCTGCACTTGGGAAAAGGAAACAAGAAGCAGCATATCCCACACTCCTTGTTATGGAAATGTTGACAGTTATTCCATGGCCAAGGCAAACACCTGTGTGCCCAGCTTGTTCAACCTGTCTGCACATCTGGGCTTATCTCTTGTTGTTTTTTTTTTTTCTTTTTATAAAAAAAAACCCTAGGTAATTATTTCTTATTCACTTTTAAGACAAATAGTTTTGTTCTGAGTTTGCATCTTAAATTATAGTACATTTGAAAACCCTTCAGATAAAGAACCCAAATCTTCAAAGGAAGAAATGAAGACTATTTTCCTTGTCCCCAAACTCCTGGGAGAGGCTGTAACTTTGAAGTCTGCTATTAAAGGTAGAGATAATGTGGGATTCACCTTACTAAGTGTGGGTGTCTACCACGGAGCTAATTATCTTAGAATCAACGGAGAACAAAAAAAGAACTAGTAGTGTCTAAGGAGCCGTTCATCTCATCCAAAGATAGACCCTTGCCTTGGACTGGACTTTGCTGACCACACCAACTGGCTCACCAGTGGGTGTGAAGGGAGCCCACCAGTACCAGCTCGGAGGTAGATGCCTCCAGTCTGGGCACACACCTTCAGTGAGATGAATTCCACCCAAAAGTGTCAGCCTCTGATCTCACACCAACCCCTGAGGTGTAACTGCTTTAATGACACTTACGTCATAGCCGCTTTACAGGTATGAACGTATCTCCATCTTCTCCAGGAAGCAACAGTCGTTTTAGGGCTTGTCAAAATATTTTGCCACAAATATTGGTTCAGCTAAAGTTGGCAGTAAGCATTTTGATGACTACAACGAAACTTTTTTTTTGATATAAAACATATTCTTCCTCTCTTCCTTTGTATCTCCTTTTATAGCTCTCCCTTTTCCTTGTATGCCAAATGGAAGATGAAGGATGAAGATAAAAGTGAGAAACGAAAATTTGTGGCAAACATCTAATTAAGTAAAAAGAAAAAGTATGGGATTATAAAAATATTTACTAAAATAAATTCACTTTAGCACCAGTTCTGCTAATACTATTTGAAATTGATACACAACTGCACTGTCCTGTGTATGCATCTGGGAACAAATTTGTTCCCTTTCTTCTACTGGGTGAAAAAAAGATAGAGATGCTATTTCAATCAAAGAAGAAAGAATAAAAAATTCTATCCAGGCAACAGATGGAAATTCAAAACAAGGCCTAAGACCAAACTATATTTAGCTTTTCCAAGGTATGGCTCTTCATTTAATAACTTGATTTGCTGTATGAAAGACGTGTTATGGTAGTTAGAAACACTCATAGGCATGTAAGTACTGGGTCTGTCTCTGTTGCCTTGACCTCCTCAGCATGTCAGAAAGAAAAAGAAGAGTAAAGCATTTTGTCAGTGATCTTCCCAAAGAGAGAGAGAGAGAGAGAGAGAAGAAAAATGAATGCAGAAATGATCAACAATAATTCAGGAAGGTTAAGTGCAGCAAGAAGAAGAAAGTGGTTCTGCTTCACAGTCTCGGCCAACTCCTCAGCACAACCTCGAAGGGCTTTTTGCTGATCACAAGAAAAACTCAGGGAAGGAAACAAGACCAAATAGGCATCTGTGCCATGCTCTGACACGTAGGGTTCATTTTCTCAGAGAGAATGGCTTAAGCATAAGAAGTAATGAATGGAATAAGGATCTCCAAAAGGTTTGGTTTTACAGTCTCTGACCAGGAAATACCAAATTTCTCAAACAGCAAAAGAAAGGGCTGTTTGATCAGAGGAAGGATCTATTTCTATCAAACTGATCAACATGACAACTGTGCCTGCCTTACACTAGAGAGAGGGAATTAAATGCTAACATCTAAAAACTGCTGGTCCAGATACAGACCATCCCTCTGATAGCAGTGTTGTGGTTATCAACTCCACTGTAGGCAAAAATGGCCTTTCAAACAAGTTCTGAGTGTAGAACACAACCGTGTTTCCAAATATATGGATCCTCACAAACATTTTCATTCAGGTAAAGGACAATTAGGTTGCTGTTTTCCCTGTCTGTCCTTAAAAAGGGGCAAGTGACCATGGACAAGCCCCTTCAGTCATGATTCTCAGAAACACTTAATACAAATTAAGAAGTTATTGCTTCTGAAAACCACGCCTAGAGTGATGCAAGTTTTCCTGGGTACAAGAAGGGGCTATTACTACTTACGTGCTTCTGATGGGATATTGTAAGTCTCAATCAGTGATTGTAAATTCTTTGAGAACTTCAGATGGAAGATAAAACAGGTCTTTGTCTATTATTTATTTACTTATTGACTTATTATTTATGTATCCCTAAGCAGCTCCACGCTGCCAAACCGTATTTCTCCTGGCGTCTTTCAGCCTGTGGCATTTATATTTTATTATTGACCTCACTAAACGACATAAAATATAAGTTCTACACCTATGAAAATATGTGTATTCCAGATCAGAACTTCATTTCTACCTGCTGTAGGTATGGAGGAGTTGAACTATCTGGCGTTATTAAATCTGTTATTTGTGTGTGGGGGTTGGAGGCAGGAATTATCCTTCCATCTCAAGGCAAGCATAAATATTTCAAAGCACACATGATTCTAATTCCATTGAAGCTCATCTGAAACATCCCAGACTTTTTATTGAAAATGAGATGATAATGTATGGTGGCCTGCAACAGATATACCAGTATTTTAAAACTACTGCTATTGGGCCAAGTAATTATGCAGTACAGCTGTTGCGTGCTATACTGGATTTTTTAGTGTTTTATGAGTTCATGGTGCTGTGCAGCACAGAAGGAAGAGGATTTTTCAGAACGCTGAATTCAAACCTCTGATTATGCAGGCCAGTCTTGTCTCTTCCCTTCTTGATTTGTAGTAGCCAATAACAAACTAACTAACTAATAAAATAAGTTGTGTTCGCTGATGAGGTTAGCGCTTCGCCTGTCCAAAGCAAATGAAGAAGAGCCAAAAATTGTGAGTTCTATTCAAGTGAATGATCAGATAATAAAGAATCAGTTAATTTGAAACAGGTTAGAGTTTTCTTCAGATATTTAGTACCCTTCTCGGGCCCTTCTCCTGGAACAAAGGAGCAGTCCTAATAACGACTTCTGGGATCTTTTCTCCCAGGGAGCGCTCACTGATGTGGTAAAGAGACTTCATGCTCGCACCTGGAGTGCTCAGACAGATTTCTCCACCAGCACAGACCAACATATGGGGGAAGATACATCGATCCATTCACCTTCTGCCTCCTCTTCCAAAAAACCTTGCCAAACCCTTCAAGTCCAGATGACTGGATGAAATTTCTCTCTTCATAAGGCTGTTTGAAGTCTTTGAAAGGGTCATTTAGCGCTGCTCTTCTCCTGCTCAGGAAAAGCCTACTATCACCCTGCACTCCTCGCCTGTTCAGAGAAGTTGTGGAATCAAAACCACTGCTCCTTCACAACCACAAGGGCTGGTCCATCAGACCAGGCCAACAGTGGATTGGCTTCACAAGGGGCCCAAGGCTCAGATACCTCCTCTAGAAAGTGATAATTAAGTTTACTAATAGCTCATCAAACATTGATCAATCTTCCTAGAAATAGTAACATTATAATCATAATGAAACGGGACCATTTTTATCAGCTTGTTTTTTGAGGCCATTATAATTGGCTTCATTACAATTAAGAAAGTATTTTTTTAAAAGTCATTTCCCTGGAAATGTTATAGAACAGTTTGTTCTGCTAGATATTTCCATTTCAGGCTTCTAAGTTGCTTTAACTCCCTGCATGCTGTAAGCTTTCTCCTAGCATTTAAGTGATGCAAGTGCCAGTTCAAATTATGCAAGATGTATCCCACCCTTTGTACCCCAAAGGTACTTATTCTGAAAATTGACCATATTAGAGTACTAATTGGCTAAGCCACCATGCTGGCCGATGTGAAATGCTTTCAAACACCATGAAACAGCTGTGTTTATCGGAAATATGAAGAGTGACTTTTTAATAAGGAGATCTGGCAATAATCCAAATTTGTTGAAAGGAACTTACACTTCTGTGTATAATACAATACAAGAGGTAAAGAATGGAAGCCTAAAACAATAGCTTTAAGCCCACAGATTTTTGTGATGAAAGCAGTTACCCAAACAAGAAAAAAAATAATTAAGAAACTTGGTCTGGGATTTGCAGAGGTCCTGAGAGAATTCATTAGCTCCTTTAGAATTTCAATGGGAGCTGCGTCCCTGTAACTCTTTCAAAGGTTTCTGAAAGTCCCCATTTTTCTTACTGCCCATTAGGAATAGATTTTAGGGTGATAAATGTAGAGCAGTCTCTTACTTAGGTTAGCAAGGACTTGCCTCCACTTAAATATTGAGCTGCTGAGGGTAGGACTGACCAGTCCTAGGACCAGCCCTCTGAAGGCAATTCCCATCAGTGGGAAACTTAAGGATTGCATAAATCCCACAAAGGTGCAAAGAGGCTGTTTAGTAACACGTCTGTCAGGTCCACAGATGAGCCAAATTCAAACTGATCCTGTCTTGTATTCCCATTTGCAGTGACCAGGCTGGGAAACGATGGGGCAGGAAAACCAACATAGGTCTTACCCTCTTAGCCTGGCTCAAAGTTAGGTCTTACTGATACCTCCACATTATGTAGGCAAACGTAGATGAAACATTCAAAATACAATATAAACAGCTGACCAATGCAAGAGATATACAAGTACCCTAAATATGATGGATGGAAGATCTGTTCCTGCCCATGGACATCAAAAGAACTGCCGACTGTCCACCTCTCAGCTCCAGAAGTCAAGCGCAGGTGGTCAGCTAAGCACTGCTGAAAAAACAAAGCCAAGGTATCTCCAAGGTGGGGCTGCCCCCTCAGCCCCTTTTCACTGCTCTAGGGAGTGGTGTAAGGCACCTAGACCCTTTGTTCAGAACTACTCTTTTCTCTAAGAGATTTTGCAGTAGGAGGTGGGAGGCAGAAGGATGTTTTGCCAGGGCTCAGGGAGGTCCTAGCAAAAAAGAGAATCTAAAGTTGTGTTTGGGCACAGGGTTTATGGGTGTACTTGGGACTGTGAGTATCACAGCCCGGCTTTTGGAAACCTGTAGAGCTGAACTGAGCACGGGTTCCAGATTCTGGCACAGGCAGGGGGCCAGTTAAGTTAGCTGTTTTGAGCAGATTGTTTTAAAACATGTCAAAAGTCTTCTGCCTTTGGGAGATCAGAACACTATAGAGCTGATTTCAAGGTACAGAAACCAAAATTTTACCTACAGAAAGCACTCCTTCCTTCCAAGACCACAGGTAGAGGTCAAAAACTTAATGTAACCTATTTGTAGAATTCCTCCTTCACATTGAATGCTGGCAACTTTTGCATATTATTATTGTTTTTAATACACATGATGTATTCCCACACGGCAGATAAATACTACTGCGAGGAGAATATATCATGTCTTTCTTATAATGAAATGCAGTTGATAAGTTTACAACAGAAATGTAAATTCTCTTAAAAACCACAACCTTTATGTGTGTGATGATATAATTCTGCTTTGATACTAAAAAGGGCATGGTAATGGAATCTGTGACTTTGGAGTGATATATTGCTGTTAAGTTAATAGGACTCCACATTCCCATTTCTAATATCAGTGTTTTTTTCCCCTTTCATTCTGTAGATGGTAAGCTGATACTACATAAACATTGTTAAAGCTATAGTTCCACGCTACAGTAATTCACTTAACTTTAACATGATTTATGGTTCTGTCAATAGAGGAGGTTGAAAATCCAGAGCTCTGATGCTTAAACATGGGTTCCATATTTAAAGCAATAATGTGCCTTTTTGTGTGTGTCTGAAGCTAGAAGAATTTAGCATAAAGCAGAGATAAAAATATTATAGTTCGCTGCACTGTTTAAAGCATATAGTTTAACTTCATGGATACATCAAAGAGAGCAAAGAAACTGAGCAGAGAATCAGTAAAAGCACGGGTAAAGTGCTTTGGTCCCCTAGCACTTTATTTTTATATTATTTTTTTAGGGATGCATGAAATCCTATTAGTATTTTTAATACTCCCCCCTTTTTCATTCTTTTGCTCAGTTAGATCAGCTCCTTTTGTCAGGATGAGTTTAAATCTGGGTCCACTGTGTTAATCACCCCCCATTCTTCTTTCTGGCACTTACCCTCCAGGCATTTTGCCTCTTTAGGAGATTAAGCGACCAAGTCATCTTGTTGCTCTAACATGTCCTCACTGGAGCAACATATTAACACAATTCCTCTGCAAAAGAGCCCTCTTTAGAAGTTTGCTGCAGGGATGACAAATTAACCCAGCATGGTGTCCCACACATCTATCTCAGTACAAATTATTAGTGTAATAGAGCTTTTAGTTATGCATTTATCTAGTAATTATTGAATGGTTATACAAAACGAAGCTGAGCAATCATGGCCCTTTATGAGGCAATCTCAGTGGGTGGCCTTACAGTTAATTTAGGATAGGACTGTCTAAGCAGTTCACTCACACACAAATTAGCTGAACAGCCCGCTCCTTTAAATATTTCCTATGTCACAGGCTAACTCTTTACAATACAACAAAGGTAGAGTTTTAATTACACGGTTCCTGACTTTTGTTTAGCTGAAGCTTTAACCGTTTGCAAGCCTTCCTCCCTGCCCTCCCCTGCCTGGGCTACTGGAGTAGATGGCAGTTTGGGTGGAGTATCTCACAATTACTAAACCCTGACCTTGGGGCCATCTGTTAGGAAACTGTTTCTCCGTCAGCATCCCTATTATTTCAAAGTGAGAGGAGTAAAATCAAAATCTTCACCTGCAGGGTCAGCTCTCCTGACATTGCAAACCAGAGCATCCCTTCGCACTGCTCCAAGAGCAACTGGTTGGTGTTAATGCTGTTTATGGTTTCTACTCCACTTTCTTAGCCTGGTGATGTGGCTCTCTTCTCTCCTTACATTGCCAACCCCTTATCTGAGGCGTCTGTATGGGAATGAACTTGCACCACCCTGTTTTTGTCAAAATTGAGAGGCGGTTGTAGGGAACAGGATATTACACAACGTCCTTTCACGTTGAGTAGCTCTGGAGCGAGGTAGAGGGGACTATCACTTTGATTTGCGTGAAGTTGGCTGGCAGGACAGCTAACAGGCACCCATACTTTGGTGACCCCATGGAGAATTTTGATAGAGAAGGGCACAACATCTTTCCAGATACAGGACAAACAGTTTTTGCCACTGTGGTGTGAACACAGTACTATCCTGCAGAGTTTCCCTGGTGGGCCTTGTCCTGATAAAAATCTCAGTGTCAATGCTCATTATGGAGGAAATTAGTATAATGGGAACCACTCCACTAGTTGACTTTCATCCCTTCTTCTCTTTCTGCTCACACACCCACTTCCTTGTGTTCTTGCCTTTTGCGTTGTATTTCTTGTTTCTTGTAATTGTCTTTCTCCTTCATTTGTCTTCCTAACGTACCATCTCATGGTATCTTATCTTTTTTTCTTTCCTTGTCTTTTCTTCCTTGCTTTTTTGGCTTGCGGGATCTGGGCTGTCATATTCTGTGGAAATGCTTGAATGCTCCATGGCCCAGGCTGCCGTATATCCCGGGTTTACAAGATCGCGGTCAATTTAACGTTTCAGCCAGCTCCAGATATAAAGTCACTAGAGTGCAAGTAGCAATACATGGAAACCTAAAACCACTTATGTAAATACCGCTGTCACCCATAGTATTTAAATCTTTCACTGTCTGGTAAAGAGCTCAAGCGGGCTAATGTCTGGGAAACTTTGTAAGATGCCAGCAAGATGTGATGGCTTTGCAATCCCGGAGCACTGCGGTGGGCTACGCTGACCACCAAGTAATGGAACTTGCAGGTAACAAAAGTATGCTGTGTAGGAGACAGCCATCTAACTGCTTGGATTTTCAAGGCTTTGAAATAAATTCTAAAACCGATAGCGATGCTAAAGCCACCCTATAGGTGATCAATTTACCATCTGCCAGACACTGAATCCTAACCACGCTGGTCCAGAGAAGACATATGGTGCATTCATAGAGTCATGCCCAAAAAACTGCCATCATCAAGTGAGGCTCCATGAATCACTTTGCTAGCTTATCACCAAAGAAACTTGGATCTTACCACCATCTGTTGGAACTACTGAGGAGTCACTGAAGCATTGGCATCCATGCGCCAGCACTCACTGCACATCTGGTCCTTTGGTCAGCCAGCTCAGATCCTCTCTGCTGGCTACTGCCCAGCTGGGTTGAGTACTGGCAGCATCACCAACACAGATAGGAAACTAGTGCACAGCCTTCCACAGCGCAGTACAGTACTGGTAATTTCACAAGGACAGAGGTTTTCCAACGGGTTGATTGAGTGGAGCACCTCTGATTGAATGGAGAAATCCCCTTAAGGATCTACTAAGTTTTGTTTCCAAAATGACTCATCGTGGGCCCATGGGAAGGGCACTCAGTAGCCTGGGATAGCCCAGCATAAGATGTGCACTGTGTTCTAAGGAATGCTTGGAAGCGTGTGAAAGATTCGGGAATATTCCTGAGAAGTTATAAATCACTGGTTGTCAATGACAACACCTGCCATGAATAGTCTACAGCTTCTTCTCTGCTATCTATTTTGATCATGCTTTACAAATGCATCTCATATACACATCCAAGTGATAAACTTGCACATACGAACATCAGAAGGAGACTGAACCTTCTCGTTATCGTTCAGTTGGCTGAGGAGCTTACTCTGATGGTGACCTACTTACTCATGACTTTCCTTTCTCTGAAATATCTCTGCAGACTAAAGATTAAATCCTTCTCTTACTTTTTTTCATGACCTGCCACTGACCACTGACATAATGCAGAGGTATCCAAAGAGAATGCAACATGTAGGCACTCTTATTCTGATCACTGTTGCAGAAAGGTACAACTTCTAGTAACTAATGGTGGATATGAATTGCTCAGATTATATCCTCTTATATGCTTGAAGTATATTCTTTATGTTGCCACTTTTGACACCCGAAAAGCTTCTCTCTTCTCCTTACTGTCCCAAAAGTACACTGGAGGGATGGGATAAAGAACAAAGCAGGATTTGCGGAAAATAATCCATCTCAGTATATTACCCTTTATTAACAGAACGATTGTTGTAGAAGAGAAATAAACACAGCCAGTGTGCTGTGGAAGAAGAATACTGAAGAGTAATGTCCAAAAAGAACAAAGAATGAAGTCTGGAACAAGATTTTTCCAGGATGATGACACTTCAAGAATCCATGCATGGATTCAGAGGCTTTTGTTTTGTTTTTTTTATTTCTAAAAGTCTGTAAGACTGTTTGCGAACAAGCATAAAATAGAAGATGCTTGCAAATGATGTTGTAGAAGAAGTTCTAGTTAACCTGCTAGGAATCATGATGATAAGAAACTGTGTTACTTCTTTATGCAGTTAGTAAAGACATCTCCTTCCAAACAGACAATATTTGGGAACTGTAATCATTGTATTTGCTCTTTCAAATTCTGGCCGTCTCTGAATGTTCTTCTCACATTGCTGATGGATATCCCCTGGTGCATAGAAAAACTCTTGTGAAAACAGACTGTAGATGAGATTTAAACAAGACCTCACCAGTGATACATTTCCTCTCTTAACCACACAAAAATCCAAAAGAGGGTCCAAACAGGGGCAGACAAAGGCATTCAGTGATCTTAAAAAGTAAGTGTGAGGTAAAACATAGCTAAATAAAGAAAAGCCTATTAACTAATCAATCAACAACTCAAATCTAACAGGCTGAACTTCTCAAAGACAGGAATTCAGAGTCAGCTGATGCACACTGAATAAAATGTTAATGGAACATTCATATTATTCATACTTATATCACCAATTATCAAGGCTTTTAAAAGGAGATATATTTGCCAGACAGCTCAGATCCAAATTTCAAGGGAAATCTGTATAGAATTTAGATGCCTAAGATCTTCTGAGGATCTAGGTATGTGCCTAAGGGCAATAAATAATTTTTTGGGGGGGATTAACCACAACAAATCAAAATACAATAAGTAGATTTAACAAAGCACAAAACCCCATGAAGTGCAATTCTGACCTCGCTTCAACTCAGTGCAATTCCACTACTTCACACCGCATCACCTGGACTGTGCAGACAAAGAGGCTCCTCCTGGTTTATGCTGCCCTGGGTAAAACCACACTAAAGCCAAACAGACATTTCAAAATCATTTCCAGTATGAATTGCTAACACATCTTTTTATGCTTCACCATTCGACCGATGCCTTAATAATCTTGTCTAAATGAGACCAAATTTCATAGCAGAAAGAAACATGTCACAACCATTCATTCCTGTTTTTATATCTTCCAAAGAGGTTTGTAAGAAGATTCATTCATTTGTGTATATTCCTATGCCCAAGTGAGCTCCTTTTCAAACGTGACCTGAGTATTGCATTTAGTTTTCTAGGCTAAATGCAAACGCAGCTTTCTAACAAAAATGTATAAGCACATCTAGACCCAGAGGCCATCTCTTTTACTTGGAAAGTCAGCCAGAAGAATACTGTGAAGAAAACCAGCCAAAGCATTGCAGGAATCAACTTCAAAGGAATCCCCTAACAAGATGGTTCTTCAGCACACTGACACCAACAACATGAGCACTAAATGACCAGGAGAAACAAAGCCATGGTGCTGGAAGACAGGAGTGGTGCAGAAAGGAGCGAGGGGTCCGTATCTCAAGCGGTTTCAACTCAATCTATGTTATGAATGGACACAAGCAGAAGAAACTCTCTGTCAAACATTCTGTCCCTTTCCCCACCCTCTTCAAACAAAACCCCAAGCCCCCAGAAACCAACGTTTCCACCTCGGTTGAGTGGTCACCAGGAGGTTCACCAAGCAGCCCAGCCTAGCAGAAACCAAACACGGGTCTTGACAACTACCAAACTCCGAGTTATCAAGCTTCTGGAGCACAGCCTGTCACTGGCTGGGTCCCAGGTGGAGATGACTTTCCATGGAAAGGTGCTGGGATGGCCAGTGGGTGCCATGGCTAAGGTTTAAGCTGCCTGTGGGGGGCTCTTGGGTTAGGCCTCACCTCTGGGTCCTGTAATGACAGGTCGATGGTGCTGTGTGAAAGCCGTTCCAAGGGAGGAGGTCTGCGAAGGCGAGGGACTGCTGAAACCAGACTTCTCTGACTTCTTTAATGTAGTTGGCGATGGCATTCCTGGCAAGAATGATTGATAAGTGCAATTTAATAATGCTAGGTCATGGAACGACAGCCTATGCATTGTGAAAGTGGGTGCAGAAGCAGCTAAGAAAAACTTAAAGGACAAATGAAACGGAATACAACAGCAAGCCCAAAGCTCACTTTTATTTGTGGTCTTTTTTTCTTTTTCTTTTTTTATTTTGTTGAGGCAGAAGCAGCCATGGTTTGCTCTGAGCAAGGAGTACTAAAAGGCAGCCATATTTTTCTTTTAAATCTGAAATATGGATAAGATGCAGCTTATTATTGCTACTGAAACCTACTCTGCTTTATTTTTAGAAATCTGTAATAGCTGGAGCATTTGGATTTTTACAGGCTTTTTATGAGTTCTGTCTTTCACTCACTGTTTTAGTAGATTATTGCAAATGGATCTTTTAAATGTGCTGCACGACTCACGGCACAACTAGAGAATGAAGTTTTCTGAGTTCAAACTCTGCCTCTCCTTACTCTCTTGACTTCAAAGGTATTTGGAAGTAATATATTTATGTGGTTCCCTTTTGCTTTCAAATTTTTTTTTTAAAGGGTGAATGGTATTTGTGTCTTGATATTAGAAGCCACACTGGAATTATTTCCGAGTTGTTATTATGCCCTTGAACTATATCAAAGGCTTCCAATGAAAATCAGAGGGAAGTTGCCATTGGGTGAAACCTCTCCCGTGGACAGGCAGAAATGGTGTAAGGCTAATACAACCGGTTTGTTATAGTCTGTAAGAACAACTCCTGCTGATATCATATCAAGCCCGTGGCACCAAAGAAATTAGTGGAATGAATATATTGCAATAGGCTCTTAAAATCCGAGCCTTTTCTGCATATGATTTGTGCTCGGATACAAGAATACTACAGCATATAGATGAAGAATATGTATGTGCGTCCCTATTATCCTCTATATTTTTATAGCTGTAGAGGCATATGGGCATTCTGATCATCTGCATGAACTCTGAAAACACGTAATTTCCAGTACATCAGGCATTTTGCATATCCATAGGGATGTAGCAAAACAAAGGTGCAGAATAGTTGTGGTTTCAGGTGCAAAGGCAAAACATCAGATAATGTGGAAGTTGAACTTCCACTAGCAAAGTCATTCAGCCTTCCTTCCAGCTCTGTATTTTATAGAATTTAATTGCTAAAAAGTAAAGAGAGGGGCCTGGACAATATTATCTCTGGGCAATATTATTAACTTTATATTTAATAACACTAGTTTTATAGTCCCTGGGATGTTGATTGCAGTATGCAGGACCCTTCTTTTACTTTATGTGCTGCACTGCTGGAGTCTTAATGGTTTCAGTGAGGTTTTCCAGTTTATATTTCAGAAAGTTAAATGAAGTAAGGGAGTGGTGAGAGTTCCAGTGTTGTACTTGGAGCTTTCTGTCTTGAAACTGTTTGCTACGAGGCTTTGCTATTGTGGTGGCTTTTTCCTCGTGGCAAGAAAGGTTACATACTTCATCTTTCAAAAATAAAAGTTTAGAACTGACAGGCCGGGCTGGATGGGGTTTTGAGCAACCTGGTCTGGTGGGAGGTGAACTCAATGATCTTTAAGGTCCCTTCCAACTCTAACCATTCTATGGTTCTATGACAGATTATTGTACAAGAAAAATACTGGGTTGGGTTTTTTGGGGGTCTTAAGGGCTTTGGAGTGGGGACAAAAGCAAGAAGTTTGGTTCAGTTTGGGGCTAAGAGAGAAAATGAGACTGAATTAAGGTATTTCTATGCAATATTTCAGTGCAGCTTGTTGAATTTTCTGCTCAAATGGCATGTTGGGATGTAACTTAGTTATTGATCCTTGTCTGAGTGTCCATATTCAGGACAAGGGTACAAAGAAGGAAAGGTGCTGTTGACCCAGATTTCCTTATGATAGAGGAACTGGGGATGGAAACACCAAAACAATGTCAGCCCCAGCCCTGAACACAACAAGGGTCATGAGTGATATTTGTGCTTTGGGAGGGGTAGAAGGATTATGCTGTTGGCAGCAAGGCTGTGGGTACATGTGGGTACATCTCTGTGCACTGGGCTTTGGAAGGGGAAGTTTTTAACAGGTTCCATCCCTTTAAGTGCAAAATATGATGGATAGAACAAGAGACTGTTTATGCACAGGGATTTATCATGGTAAAACATGCCTGTCTGTGAGTTGCTCTAACTGCAAGGTCATGCAGGACTCTTGCGTGGAGGCAGAAGATCCCTTGGGCATCTGATGGTTCTGCAGCCCGTGAGCAGGGATCCAGGAGGGGACAGGAGTAGTCGAGTCGTGGGCAAGCAACGGAGGTCATGGAAGGAGCAAGGGGCTCTAAATCTGTCCACTCTGTGGTTCAGCTGGGTCACGAACATCCTGCTTTCCCCATATCCTCTAGTTGCATACCCTCTGCATACCCCATAGCCAAGTTGGATGGGGCTTTGAACAATCTGCTCTAGTGAGAGGTGTCCCTGCCCATGGCAGGGGGGTTGGAACTTGATCATCTTTAAGGTCCTTTCCAACCCAAACCATTGTATGATTCTATGATCTTCAGGGTTATGGGAAAGACAGTAAAGCTTCTGAGAAGGTGGAGAAGCTGTTCTTTTGGCCCTGTGCTAAAAAACCCTGCTTGACTCATCTCAACCATAGTAGGGGCAGGGAAAACAGTGGTTCTGCAAGTTCATATGACTGAGTCCAAACACTGGAACTTGAGGAGCTAAGACAAAGCTGATGAACAACCTTGTGCTGTGGCAATGCTGAACAGTGTCATGTTCATGTGGGGCTGGATTTTATATGGCCGTGGCAGCTGTCTTCATGTGAAAACAGAGATTTTAATGTAACACGAGGCTGTAAAATTGAGTAGAAAGACAAACTGAAGCACTGATAATTAGTTCCTACTTTTGTTATATTTGTTTGTTATCATCATTCTGATTGCTATTATTATCGCTCCTTTGTGTTTTTTATTTATTTCAGTGCATTCTGAAATGCATTGGTTTGGAACAGTCCAGCTCTACCACGTTTTTATTTTGTTTGAGGTTTGTAATGACACGTTTTATTTTGAGTGATCATATCCATCAGATCTCAAGAAAAAAAATATGGCTGCATCCTAGTTCAGAAGAATATGCAAACAGGAGCTTAATTACATCATTTAATATTGACCAAGAGAAAGAATAAGATGAGCTTGCCAGCTCATTTCCAAAGCATGTTTTGTCCTTTAAGAGGGGAGGGTATGACAGAAAGTTAGGCAGTGCAAAGCAATTAGCATCATTCACATTTTATGTTGCACTAGCATGGTGCTCTAGCAGCAAAATTCAAACATTCTTTGAATGGGTTAATAAAAGAAGAAATACAGTCGGCATGCAAGAAAAAGGTTTCCAAGAACAAGCCAAAATATGTCCCATTCTTCTAAATTTATCACAGCCATGTCACATTATCCTTGAGACTGCCAGGAATGTCAATTTTTTTGCAATTTTAAAAAAATATCTCATTTAGCACCATATGTTTGGTTAATGTGCCTGATATATCCTGCGTATTCTTTAGTCCATCCATTTCTAATACTCATTTTCTTCTTTCCCCCCTTTGCTAAGCCATATGTTTCAATGCTGGTCATTCCATCGAAGCTCCTTTTGGGAGCTGAGAGCGAGGGAGAGCAAACTCAGGTTTAATCACCCAGAAAAATTTAAATCTGATACTACAAGTCTCACTTTTAGGTAAGCAACTCTCACTTGAGTTAGCATTGTAGGTGCCTATGAAAATCAGGCCACCTATGAGATGGCATGGTGTGTATTAACAACCGTGAGGCCGGAACTAAGATAAATGACTAAATATGGAATTAGGTGTTTAATTTTTGGCACCCACGTCTGAGACTCTTGGCTAGTTTTAAAGGTCTTGTGTTTCCTACCTAATGAGTTTTAACACATTTAGTGGTCCCCTGCCTGCAGCCTCCCCTCCCGTGTTGCTCAGGGATGCAGGAAATTAAAAAGTTAAAACTGAAGCTACCCAGGGCAGAGCCCAGGGAGGATGCTGCTGCCTTGCACCGCTTTCCTCAGCAGTGTTCCCCAGAGCTAATGAATATCGGGGACCACTGCACTGAAAAACCAGATTTCAGCACTTTGTATGGCCCCAAGGAAGGGGTAGTGCCAACTCATAAGGATATCTTTGAGTCCTGACTCTCCTCTGTCTCCTTTCTGGTGCAGGGCAGCAAGAAATTACAATATCCCCCAACCCGTCTCAGCTGCGCTGGCCGGTGAATAGGGAATGGAGCCAAGGATCCTCCCCGTTCCCTGCCTCTTTCTATCCATCTGCTCCAAGCAAGGAATAAACAAGAACAGCCAGCACACAACGGCTGGGTAACCCAGGTGGAGCTTAAAAGTGTTTCTTGCTATTCTGTGTACAGGCCGGTTGTCCAAATCACAGCCACACCTGGCACTTTTAGGAAACACAGATTTTGTAATTCAGGTCTGAGTCTCCTCTGAACGTTATTTAGAGTGCAAGAGAAGAAAATCAGACTTAGTCTATTTTCATCTTATGGCAGCTTTTAACTACAGAATAAATGGAAAAGTTAATTGCTAAATAAAAAAGAAAATAAAGGGATTTGTGGCGTAAAACACAGATGGAAGTCTGAGTGGGTGTGTTGCTTTAACTCACTGCTCTCGTGTTCAGGCGATTCTGTACGTGTATGTATGCCAAACATATATGGTCTTCGCCTGCTCCCATTAACAGGAATCCATTTTTTTTCACTGGACGGAGGGAATCAGATCAAAGACCATTGATGGTGCTAAATGGAACAAGATGTGGGCTTTCGTATTTTTTTCCAAAAGGAAATATTAATTTGACATTGGTTTTTCAGTTGAAAAGAATTTTAATTGCAGTACACAATAAGCAGAAAATTCAGACAACAATAATCTTGAAACTGTTAGCAGCATTATATTTCTATCAAGGAATTTGTGTGCCTTTTCAACATTAGAGCTTTCTGAATTTTCATTAATTTGGCATTTCCCTAAACACACAAGTTATTTTGTTCATTCCACATCATGCATCACACCCTTCTGCTCAATGCATAATGCAAGCGCAAATGGGATCCTTGTCCTTGAGAGACTCTGGTTACTGGAGCCATTGCACGGATGTTGAAGTCCCGCAGCAAGACTTTCCAAAACTCTGCACTTCGCAAACCTCCAGCCCAAGTTTAACCAGTGAATGCACAGGGATACTTCATGTTCCTCATCTTCTAAGGGGCACTGGAGCACTGTGATGGTTTTAATTCCTCTACCTCCTTATGTTTGCCAGTACTAGAAACGCACCACATAAGAGTCTTCCTTGAGTACAGCTAAAGATCTTCAAATTTTCATGTATGAGGCTGATAGATATTTAAATGGACCAGAAAACGATGCGTGAGAATTGAATGCACAAATCCTTTCCAGAACAAATAAATGTCTATAACCCTATTTTCCATATACCTGTGCACCTTACTGACAAAGGTACTGAAACTAGGATTAACTTCGATGGAGCGAATGGAGTCACAGAAGTGAAAGAGGAGAACAATTCCTCTTCTCTCCAAATCCAGAGCTATGTTTGTACCTGTATCTGTATATCCAGCCAATCTCATTTGATTAATTACTAACCCTGACTGTACACATCCTAAACAGTAACTCCATCTCAAGTTAGCCACATTAGTAGACCGGCTAATATTCATCTCCAAAGGCGACTTGTGGATAACTACCCCAATATCCCCAGTAGCTCTCTGCTACTAGACTCCTGATGGAGATTTCGTAACAAAAGCTATGAATGAAATATGGTTTGGATCTTCATTTTCAAGGGGGACTATGAAAAGGAATCACGGAAGCTCAGGTATTACCAGGTGGACCATGAACTCAACAACATGCAGAACAAACAGATGATGCAGAAAAACAAGGTGGCTGTTGAAGGAAGGACTGATACATGGGAAGAAATTTTTCAAGGAATTTTCATACTTCTGTGCAAATTATTCCAGCAGTTCCACTGAAATCTTTATCAACAGAAATGCTGATTAGCTGCTTTTTTGGGGGGGGCNCTATACTACTGCCAGTCATAAGTCTGTTCTACTTAGTGCTGAGCAAACTTTATTTGTCATCAGCTGAGATATGATCACACTAACTGCCATCCATCAGTTGACTGTATTAGTTGCTCCAGTATATACACAAAACACAACGCAGATGGAAATTCACTCATCCTAATGAAGTGCTCTTTAGTTTCTACGTTCTGAATAGATACTCGTTCCCCTGCTCGCGTTTAAAGTCACCATGATCACTGACGAACTACCTGCCAGTGAGCACCTCGCTTCACAAGACTAAATCCAGCTTAATAAACAATCATTTTACAGAAGAAA
>VXBW01003013.1:43575-168098 GCA_013400375.1 Thinocorus orbignyianus
CTATTCACTTATCAAACTCCTGCATATGCATCACCAACACACACCACCCGTTTCCTCAGAACTCGACATCTGACAGATCATCAGGAAAACAGAGCTAATCTATCCGTACCCATCAACATCGTATCATAGGTGACTGCCAGATACTTAAGAAGCTATCCAAAAGAAATGTCACAACTCTTTTTCAAGACACTACAAAAGAAACGTTCCAAATAAAATAAAGCAAATGCACGCACGAGTAAATGAGCCAAAGAACTTAATAAAAAGAGATTGATTAAAATGAGGACCAGAATGTTCAAAAAGGACTGAGAGAGAGAGAGAGAGGTGCCAAATACGCATTAAATGGATTCAATGGCTTTAGGTTTTAAATGCTTTTGGACTCCTCAGCAATTTTTAGCCAAAATGATAATTCAAGTTAGGATCAAAATTCTGATATCACTTAGGAAAAAGAAGGTTGAAATTTCTCCTGTGTAAAGGAGAGCCACTCCATAAACTGGTGTGTTTATACTGATGGAAAATCTTGCCTACAGAATTTTAAATCGAGCACTACAATATTCACTGTTATTCTAAAAGCCTACCCCATTAAAATCTGCCCTAAATTGTTTGGTGCAATGTTCCCATAGAGTGTACTACCTTATCTGTTTGTATCTACGTTTACAGCATAAACAGGATTATTTTAGATCTCTTAAGTCAGTCTTCACTCCTGCTTTGTCACCCAAGTGGTTCTTTCAGTAACTAATAAACTAGTGTTCAACAAATTACCAGATTCTTCAAACTCTAATTTAATTACTTTTATATTTAAAAACTTTAATGAGAAGCATAATAAACAGCAAGATAAGTTCATTTTTCCTGTTCATTTATGCTAGTTCCAGTATAATTTTGCATTGTATAAATATATAGTGTAATAAGAATAAAAAAAAATCATTCTGATGACGTCTTTAAACATCTCATCATTTAAAATTCATGACTACATTTGTTTCATTTCAAATGTTATTTGAGAGTTTTTCAGCATACTTGGCAGATTAGATATAGCAGCAGGGACAAACTGCAGCCATCCATAGGAGAATATACCTTTATGGGGGTGCTTTGGGGATAGAACATCTATAGCTCTAAGGCAAAAAATGCCATCATAAATTTGGATGGCATTTACAAAGCCCTCTAAAAAGTCTTTGCATATGATTATAGCTGAGGTATGATATTTTTGCAAGTAAAAGACCCAGAATAGATTTATGTTTCAACTATATCTTCCTGAGATGCATATGGATGCTAAATTGCAAGCGATACTAAAGGGAATTTTAGTTTCTGAAGAGGATGGAGTCAAATTTTCTGGTGCTTTTTTATTTTTTCCCCCACTTTTCATTATTTTCTCAAAAATCATTTGCTCGTTATTTGCATGTCATCAAAAGATCATTGGCTACCCAGGCTATATATAATAATGATGGCTGCTAAAACCCCCAGGCATGAGATGGAGATGGGTAAATATGCAGATTTTTTCGACCCGTGACCTAAGTTACTGCACGTAACTGATGATGACAAGACTAAGATTGGTGTTAATATTGGTTTTGAAGACATAATCGGTATACACTGCCATTGAACATATGTTTTAATTAATAAAAGAGCTGTGGTCAGGATTGAAAATAGCTCAGGTAATTTACCACGTACTATGAAGTCACCTGATTCCTGCACAATTTGAGGTGAAGAGTTTATAAATTATCCCAAAGAAAGAAAGAGTTGCAAACTGAATTCATGTGCATCGTACCAAGCTGAAATGGATTTGTAATTTGACAGGTCAAGAGTGTACTCATGGAACTGTTATGTATTGCTATCCAGTGGGTCTTGGTATTTTTTGCCATATGACTGCCTGGGTTTGACAGCCACAGGACTGAACAGTCATCTCATTTTTTCTCCGTGACACAAAAAAAATAACTTGTAGCTGACCTACAGCTACTGGAAAGTGTCCATTGCCAGTTGCACGCTGGTGAGTGCCCACTGGAATGGTACTGGGGACCTGCCACTGGCATCTCCCAAGTGGCAGGGACTCAAACTGCTTCCCAACAGGCAGGTGACATGAGATAGGTGAAACCAGCCTCATTTTTCTGCATTCCTAATGGTTTTAGCATTCCGAGAGGAATAAAGAATCCCCACCCCACCACCTCTGGAAAAACTAAACTGTTCCCATTGCGGAGAAGGCAGAGCACAGCAGTTTGGTTTCCAGAGGAGCCGTGTTTGACCGTGCCTCCTGCAGGTCTGCTTGCCCAACGCCTCTCTCATCTACTGAGCAATTTAAACCATGTCTGTTGGAGAGGCAGAGGGCTCGCAGGGCAAAAGTCCTGGAAAGTTTCATGAAAACAGGCATGGGAAGGGCAGAGGTGAGAAATGAGTGCTCCCTCCAGCGCTCTCACTCAGCATGAGCTTTCTCCTTACTAGACACTGGAGAATCCCCAATGAGAGGGGGAGGACACCTGGTACATCCCCCCCAGCAACCAACACAAAATGTCTATGCACCGAGAACAAGAGCATTGGCATTGTTTGAATAAGCACACCCACCATGTAGTGCTCCACGGTGTTCGGGGTTTCTTAGATATCCTAATTTTATAAAAGAAAGTAAAAGAAGAAAAAAGAAACAAGGTGAGAGAGAACACTATCATATTTTGTAGCAAGCAGGATACTGTGTGAAATCTTGGCCCAGTGAAGTGATAAAGGAGAAGCTTTCAGTTCGCTTAAGGGAAAACTTACGAGCAAATAGTAAAATTACCAAAATAGCACATTGCGGAAAAAATGGGTGCATTTAGGTTCAATTAAGCTGTAAAAAGGAAAATGGCACTTTAGCTTGCAAAAACGAAGGGACAAAGGGAGCTATCAGGAGTAACTTTAAAAGATTTGTATGCATGAGGCTGCTGCTTCACTGGACCAAGAAAGCTACAGTATGGGACAGGATTTTTCTTTTATTAGACACTTTGCTAGATAGCTTTGTCGAACCTCAGAAACTGCTGCTCTTGGCATTATGAAATAATCCTACATAACTTGATCTCATGAGCTTAGGAACACAGAAAAATAGCCATGCCAAATCAGATTACAGGGATCCACCTAGCCCAGTATCCTTTCTGACAGTGGTAACTAATGGATGCCTAGACAAAGAGTAAAAGACCCGGGAAAGCAGCATACAGTGATAATTCTCCAAAATACTCTCCCAGCCTCCAATGATTTGCGATTCAAGGACTTCTAGGACAAAGTTGACATCATGGTATTGAAGATACTCGAATCCAAATGCACAGATTTACAACCCCCCCCCCCCTTTTTTTTTTTTTTTTGTTTTATTTCTTTTTCTTTTGGATCTCTACCCCCATGAGATTTCTACTCGTCACACAAAAAAGGTTTCACAGTTTGGTGCTGGCAAGTCCGGTGTTCTTGCCACTAACTGGGAATGAGCTAACAGCTTTCGAGCCCAACGATGTTATGTGTATAAGAGCATCCAACACTTTTTCCTACGTAAAAAAGTGACATGTGTGCTGAGGTGCTCTAAGTGTATATACTTTGGGAGATTTTTTTAAATATATATATAATCTTTTTTTATAAAAAAAAGAAAAGCAAGAATCTAGCTGTAAATTGATATTAACATTTTTCAGTATATGTGTAAAACACATGTTTCAGAAGAATAGAAGAGAGAAACTGTCACTCACTGGGAAGCTTTAGAGCTATCTGGCTCCCTGGGAAACTGCATGCAACTATTCTGGTGTCCAAGGGTTTGACCAGTGAGTTTCCTCTTCCTGCAAAGAATGAATGCAGAAGTAATAGAAAGTCTGAGGGGGGAAGATTTTTAGCAAATGGCTAAAGATACTCCTATTCTGCCCACTGCAGCAGGTAGGAAAGCAGGTGGAAGAAAAAGGGGTGGGGAAGGAGAAAAGCCTCCCTTCCCTTGGCAGGGCAGGAGGCTAACTTAGGAGAGATTTGTACTGCTCGGCCCTCTGAAATCCCTTTGTGATGCCGCACGGACATGCAACGATGCTGCCAGGTCATTGTGGTCCCAGCACAGCCACACAACCTCAGGACGTTCTGCTCTGATTGCCCGGGGTCTTGCTGTGACTCCCTTTCAGGATGGAGCATGGCTCACCGGCGCTCGGTGATTGAAACTCAGCACGCTGGGGGTGGCGTGGCTTCATTAACGCTGCTACCAGCAACAGAACATTCCCCCTGTTCCCAGCGACTCCTTAAGCATCACCCTCTTTTCAAGGGAGTTTTTCTCAAGTTTTAATTTTCTAATCGAATCGGTATGAAATTATTACTCAATTTATAAAAAGAATCAATAAAAGTAGGGGTCTTAAAAAAAAAAAAGAAAAAGCTCATCCTTTCATTTTTGACGGCGTATTGACTTTGCAAGAGTCTAAAGGCAGGAGTGATATATTAGGGAGTCCCTGTAACTTTACTTAAAGCAAAAATTAGAAAGTGATCGAAAAGTTTTATAGAGGAGAGCAGAAATATAATTTTAAGCCTCTTAAAATTGCCTGAACTGTGAAATCAAGTAATGAACACTAGAAAAGGATCTGTCAGCTGGAATCAAAGCTTAGACTAGTCAGCAATTTCTTCCTAAACCTTATTACGGCAAAGATTTTTCATCTCTGCACTCTGTTCATCCCAACAAATAAACCGACTTGACCTCCACCTGTTACTGGGTGCAGTCTGCTGGCATCTTTGACTAAACCCTATTCTTCCCCTTCAAAGCCCTCTGCACCACTGAGAAGGTGGGAAGACACAGCTGTGCACCGATTCAAGTTGATACCAGTTCATAACCAAACAGCATTTCACAGTACAAATTACAAGCAACAGAGGAGGGGGGGAAAAAAATAATAATAAAAAAATGTAGTGCCAATGAATTCTGGAAGGGGGCAACATTTTTCATCGATTTAACAATGAGATTTTCATAGAAAGAAGTTCTTTTTTTTTTTTTTTTGTTGTTGTTGTTGTGTGTGTGATAATACCAACTAGCATTTGAGGCAAGAAACATTTCACTTGTGCCCTAAGAATGAGCCTGTGCTAACACCACATAGGAAGAAGTGAAGAACATAATGGAAGCTATTTGTGTTTCTTTTATATTTCATAAGTTGAATGCATTGACTGTTTCAAAGAGGTTCAGCCCCGAACGGGTGCAGGTTTCTAGACTTGGAAACAAGTCACAGCTGTAGAATGTAACGTTGCTAAATAAGAAGAAAAAATAATATTATGGAACACAGAACAGCAAGGTATGTCATGAGGAAAACCGTACAGCTATAGCAGTCATTTCTCCCAATATATCATCGTGACAAAACCACGTCAGAAGCTTTCTAATGCAAAGACATATCAGAAAAAGCCATTTCATATAAAGTTGGACTTCTCTGGGTGATTAATGCTACGTTCAACAAAGGAGACAGTGTCTGTCTAATTACATTAAATACTTATCTTCTAGGGATTGGCAGGGTGTTTCTGCTCAATGTCACTTTTCATGACAATGTAATGATAGATCCGTTTACTTACCAGTGCCATTAGCAAAAATTGTACTGTTTTCTCAACTGCCCTCATATCACGAAAATATTTGATTAACACACTGTAGCTTATCTAATACTCTAAGCAACATATTCTGCATAGTTTTCTCTCTATTAAAAGAACAAGATTACAGCTTGTGAAATTTTTATTGCACTCACACAAAAATAAATGAATAATGTGTGATACAATTCAAGCATCTCACTAGTTCACAAAACAGGTTTATTTGCTTTAAAATATTAACTTGTACTTAAAATATTAAGATTTTGGGGGGGGGAAACAAGCAAACAAACAGAGTCATTGCTCTGAGGCACGACTTCCCATCCAGTCTTTAGTTATTATTTCCTTTTCATTTCAGCACATCTTTTGAAACTTTTAATACCTTAGGAAAAAAAAGAGAAGAGAAAAGAAAAGAAAAGCTCTCATTCCTTTGCTAAAAAATAGATATGGCCCATCTCCCAAGTCTTTAAAATTCCCTGTGTGGTGAACTGACTCTTCGGAGTCATGCTACTGTGCCAACATACAAAGAACAATAAACCTCTGGAAGAATGTACACAGCAAAGGCAGTTTATACAGCAACAAGATAATTTCATAAACCTATATTGAAGAGAAAAGGCTGTGATGTAACATTCTAGCAGTATATATCAGCTACCTGATATTTACTAACAAGGTTAAACTACTATCTGTTTGTCTCAGCACTCTTCATAATTCACTTTTTAATGGATGGACAGGAAAAGTCAGCAGTGTATGGCACAGATCATTTCAGAAATAGGACAAGACAGCTCATGGCAGTATCTATTTCAAAACAAGCTCCGTCTTTCCATACGATCACATCAAAAGTCTATACTTAGCAACTACAATACTTCTAAAATCTACTCATAAATCCTTTGAGGGGCAGATTTCTATTTTTAAGTAAAAGAACAAATTGGAAAAACAAAGGATCCTGAGAAGGAGGAGATGTTACTGTCACCTGGTGCCACATACGGTGGCATCGGTTCTGTTCTTCTTGGGTGTCTCCTGTCTATGCAGGAGGAGGGAGATGGGTGGCTTCCTTCAGCGAGGGGTTGGGACATCATCCCCATTTTGTCACAGCTCCTCAGGCTGCCACGAAATGGCGGCAAGAAGGTACCCAAACCCACTCGAATTAGGCAAACAACTCGGCACAGCTTTGCAGAATTAACCAAAACTGGCTTTTACAAACGCCTCGCAAGTGACTCTTGCGAGGCCAGAGGATGACTCCGCAGCCAACTGCCACATATGACTCTCCAAATTAATAATGGATTTAGGATATTCATTCCCTGAGCTGCGAGGGTTCGGGGTGTGCCTGCAATTATCTGGATATAAGTCTGCCACGCATTATCCTTCTATCAATGTCATTTCCCTTAGTAGCCAACAGATTATCAGCAGCTTTGTGATCTTCCAGGTGTCAAAGAAGAATTAAAACCACAACAATTGCACAAACAAAAGGGACAAAAGACGGGATACGTGTTTCTGAGCCCTGCATATCAATTTAATATGTGCAGCTGACAATGATGCAAATGTCCTCGGGAGAGAGAGGCAGCAAGATCCGTGCCCAAACATACACACACCACCGTCAGCAAGATGGCAGGGAACAGAAGCAGTAGGATTCCCAGCCCAGGACACATGCCTCAGCAGGCAAAGCAACCCAACGAAACAATCCTCTGGTTGGGGAGAATTTTGGAAGCACCTGATATGGAAAAGGGCCCTAAACAAGCCAGATGGTACTTTTAGCTGGCAGCAGAAAGTAGGAGACAGCCAAAAACATTACAGCATTTCCCCAAGAGGCCAGCAAATCGATTTTTAACCATTTTTTTTTTTAAAGTGACGCCATGAATATAAAAAATAATGTTTCTGTGCATTTTTAAATCGCTAATTTTATGAATAATACACTTAAGAAGGCAGCAACTGGAAGAGATGACAAAGCAATGGATTTTCACTTTCCCAGGGTGGTTGTATATTTGACATCAGGTTTCTATTCAGTCACTGCCACTGTTTACCCTGCATTAAGTGCCAGTTTTTGTTCAGGGTTTTCCACATAACATTAAAGAGAAAAATCCTGCAAAAGTTGAGAAATAGCACTTTAAAATAACAACAGCACAACAGTTCAGAGGCCACGGGAGAAATGTTGTTTGTAAGAATGCTCTGCCCTCCTAAAACCTGTGCTCCCCAAATTACTGGGTTTCTAGACGATCATTTTTTAACAGAGAGCAAACAATTTATTTAATAACTTACAAGTTGCCATTTGGCAAAGGATTTGCATAAGAAATACAGCTGTTTTGGGGAATCTTTTAATTTTTAAAATCTCCAAATGGCCAGAATGTGCAACTCCGCCCGGGTGACAGGACCCTTTTCAGGAATCATTTTGCTGTCAGATGTGGAAGCTCTGCTTTGACAGTCAGCACCAACTCCTTGCCCAGCACGTGCAGATTCGGTGTGGCCAAGCAGTTTCTACTCCAGGAATGGAAAAGAGATAGAGGTTTTAAGGACTAAAAAAGCCAAGCAAGACAGAAGAGTGATGAAAAAAGTGAGAACGACCACTACCCTTTGCTTCCAAGATGCACCTCACAGCTATGACCGGCCAAGCTCAGAGGAAGGGTCAGGATGATGCTCTATCTTCATTTACCATTATTTTGGTTAAGAGGAAAGGGAAGCCCAACGACAGGGTTAACGCTGGACTACAGCCAAAGTGCTTTCTCCTGTTCGGAGCAAGGTAGTCCATTAGCAGACTGCATCACAGATAATACTCCTGGAGACAAACGTGGGCTGCTGGAATAAAAAGGGACGTTGCACCCAGTACAAAGAAAGTCCATCCGTTTATATCTTTTTGAACCTCATTGACTGTAAATCCTTACTTTTAAAATAAAATGTATTTCCCCTCCTAGAGGTGGAACCTAAGACTTCATCTCCAGCCCTTGCTGATATAAAATAGTCCTGTTCTTTTCAAGAGTGCTGCTCTCGGACATGAGGATGCAGGTGCCATCTCACTTCACTGGTTTCTGGGGGTTCAAAGATCTGCACGCAAATCGCAGCCAGGCAAATGAATACTATGCACAAAACAGTTAAACAGCCTATAATTTCCCAGCTAATTTTAGCAATAGGGTCTCTTATGTTATGCTTTTTGGCGTAGAGCACACTAAAAATAGCAGCAACCATTGATGTAAGAGAAGAGCAGAAAGGATGATCTCACTAGGGCTGCGGGCAGGCAGAGGTGGAGGATGCCATGGATTACCTGCTCTCCCTCCAGCAGTGAAATCAGAATAAAACTGGAGCCAGTATACACACTAGATGAAGACATTGCTCTACTTTATGTCTTTATAGAGCTGGGAACTGAAAGAAAATTGAGAGTATTTAAACAGCATCCCTTATTTAGGTGGCAGTGTCCTTCTGACAGCCCCTCTGGTGGGGTAGCACCACATTCCTGCCGTAAACTCTGGGGTTACGGGTCAAGGTTAGAGACAACCCACTTTGGGTGAACACCACAGCTGCTATCACAGCACATATAAATTCCTGGAGGTATAGGATGGCTCTGCAGCCACTCAGCCAAATTGTTACCTGAGCTAACTAGCTGTTAGACAGATTTCTCTGCTTTCCCATGCTCACTGACTGCTGCGGTCAAAGTGTTGGGGCAGTGCTTAACTTGAGAGAGAGCAACCAGGGAATGATTTATTCACTACTTCTGACAGTAAAAAATAAAAAACCCCACTTTGGAGCATCAAGCAAAATGATCAGGCAACAGTCAAAAGAAGTGGTTCTTCCTTAAACAGCAAGCAGTAAAACTGGAACTCCCTGCCATGGGATGTTGTGGAGGCCAAAATAAAGAACGGGTTAAAAACATCCGAGCACATCTCCAAAAGAAACGTCCACTGAAGGCTGACAAACACAAAGAAGCCAACAGAGCCTCTGGCTCCTGAAACCAAGCTGTTTGCTGCCAAAATCTGTGAGGCTGTACTCTGAAAAGCATCACTGGGTGCCTGTCCTGCTGTTGTATTCTATCCTTAAGTGTCCACCAAGGCAGCATACTGGGCTAGGTGAGCCTTCAGTCTAGCTGAAAAAGCCATTTTTTCCTCTCTGTGGGCAGATGCACACTTTTGGGTAGGCTGGAATGTGCTGGACCTGGCAGCTGAGAAATAGGAAAATGGCAGGAGGTATCCAACTCCATGAAATTAAGATCTCAGGATCGCTCCGCACTTTGTGTGGAGCCCGGGGAGCATCCAGAGTCCGTGTGGCAGACACAGTGTGGGAAAGGAAACGAAAAAAAAAGAGAAGTAATGCAGTTTGCTTCCTGTTCTTGCTCCTGTATCATCTTCTCCCTGTCCCCTACCACCTCGCAATGCACATTTTTGGGTGAAAATGTTTCCTTTAAAATAAACCCCGTTTTCTCCTCTAAAGGGAAGATCAAAACGTGTGCACAGAGTACAGTAGCCGCACTGTGTGCTCCGCAGTGGAGTGATGGTTGTACTGGGAATGTTAATAAACAGCGCCCAGAGCAGAACTTCTGCATAAAAAAAAAAGGGTGTATGTTACATCTCTCCCCCTCTCCCCTGTCTCATGCAATATTTACACAGCTGCGCTTTGTAAAATGTGGAGGGGAGTTTTTTATTATTATTTTTTTGGTAATTTATTTACCTAAGATAGCCCAGCATCTGTTTTGCGGTGAGCTTCTTTCACAAAGTTTCACAGTTGCCTTGACTGATGCAAAAGGAGGTCGTGGTCCTTACTCAGTGATCCCAAAACCATTTGTTTCAAATGCTTAGCCATTCTATTTGCCTAATTCGTGTCCTGTTCTGTGCTTTTGGTTTGTCCTCTACTTGGAAACGTGCATCCCTTGGGGAACTGCTCTGGCTAGGTGAGTATTTTAGTTATCTGTTTTATAAAATGCAGAAGTGCACAGGAATTTGCAATAATATGCATCATTTACTGGCTCTCAATATGTACTGTATATTGGCTCTGAAGACTACTAATATTTTCCAGCTGCTTTCAGAAAAAAAAATTGTTAAATGCAGCCTTTGCAGTAGGTCCTTTCCCATGACTGCCTACACAGGTGATGAAGACTTTTCCTGTGTCCTGAAGAATTAATAAGCCTGAACATTTCTGTACCAGCAGCATACCACAGGAGATAAAATATTGCTTCTGCTTCCCAAACACATTAGAAAAAAGCATGTCTGCTGATCTCAACTGCTAAGACAGCACATGAAAGGAATGCAGTCCATTTCCTAACCAAGATCTAATCTATACAAGAGTTTATAGATCCAAGTCAACATCCTGAATTGGTCCCAGAAGCAAACAAGAAAACTAGTTCAACTTTTGGAAGACAGGTACAATACTCTCAATGCGCTTAATCCCATTTTGCAATTCAAGAGCCCCATGCTGCACTATCAGATGATCTTCAAGGGTAACTGCATCAGAGGAGACCCCTCTGGAGCTCACAAAGATTCATGTTTGACAGACTCCAAATCAGCAAGAAATGCACAGCCATTTTCAAACAGGAGGTACTTCTGTCCTTCTGAACTCACCTCTGAAAGGTGCAGAAAGTGTCTGCTTTTGTCCAAATCCTGAGGAAGCTTTATGTGTGTATGTTAAAGAGAATGGGTGGCAGAACATGGCTCAGCCAGCAAGGACATCTGAAGAACGTTACATCCATGGTCCACCAACACAGCACTCTCATCCCAGAAATCCCACTGCCATCAGGAAGTGTTGCTCTAGCCTTTGTGAGGGAATAATAATCTTCCATGCACTAGATCCTCCCTATCAATCTAAAAAATGATTCAGGTGACGTGTATGGAGCCAGAAATAGCTCAGGTGATCTTATGGCTGTCACAGAACACACAGAAGATCTGCTTTTAACTTGGTCATTCAAGTCAGTGAAAAGAGTACGTGTGGATGATGCCAGCACCAGGCCAGTAGAAAACACAGCTTTAATTTGGGATCTGAAGTGAAACACTTTCTGCGTTTTTTAACTCAGAACTCCTACAGCTCCATACCGATTTCTAAATGATGCATTTCCTGACATCTGGAATTAGATGCAAGAAGCAAAGCCACAACATTGACTGGCCGACTTCTCCAGGACCGTACCGAAGGGATGTTTTCCTCAGGGGATTACAGAAAAGCTGAGGCATGTGCTCTAACACTTGCATGGGATTATTAATTTTATTAAAAATGGAAAATAGGGTTAAGGCTGAATCTCAGGGCCAAGTCTGTTGTGTTGACCAGTTTCTGGAAAAACAGGAACCTTGGAGAGGTGTGAAAACATCCAGGACTTTTCAATCTGAGCTGACTTTTCAATCAGTAGTTCCTTCCCCGCCTCTAACTTTGTTCCATGATTTTGAGACAGCAATGCCAGCAGCATGGCATGTTGTCACAGGTCTCAAGCTCCTACGTGAATTGCCAAAGAAAAGCTGAGCTATTGATCCAGTGGTAATTTGCTGTCAAAATGACTATGTCTGTTACAGCAAATGAGTAGTGTTAATCATGTGACTTGATGAATGCTCTTGCAAAAAGACTGACAGTGCTCAAAGCACCACTATTGACCTGCAGCGTTCCTCCTGGCTCCCATTAAGTTCTTGATCTCTGCTGGCCTTGACCAATTAAGAGTTTAAGTTATCCATTAAGGTGCAGTTCTGGAAAAGTTCTGTTTAAAACAAACAACAACTTATATTGGTGAGTAACTCATCAACTATGCAGCAGCCTGATTCTGATTGCCTGGCAGAGAAACATACACATTTTGTGCAGTATCTGATAAAAGATCTATAATGTGCTAACACAAACCTATCATGTAGCACCTGTGACTAACAGATTGTGATATCAAAGTCTTGATGCCTAAGTGCTCCTGTAAATGCATTAAACTTTTAGTGGCAGGAACTGTAGACTGCCGGTGACAAGGAGCTGATATGGTATTTCAGTAAAAGTTGATAAGTGTTATTGCTCTTAGAAGAAAAGAAAAATCTTATGTTCCTGAAAACCACTGGGCAGCTTGTGTTTTGATGGGATACCGTAATGCAGGGAGCAGGGATAAGGGAACACATGGACTCCACGAAAGTGAAAAGACATTTAAGGAAAGCTCTGTATTCTGCAGTAGCTGGAGTTCCTTAAAGTACATTCCTTGCCTTACATTTTGCTTTGAGGATCTACCTGTTCTCTTGAAACCAACTTTTTAGGTGGCAGCATGGACACGGGGCCATGTTTAAGTCCATTCCATTCATGGAAGCATGAATGGTAGGACAGGCCCAAGTACACTCTGCTTCTCAGCTGTGGCAAAATAAGGATGTTGGAAGACTGTGTAAGAGGGGGGAGAAATGTGGGAAACTGTATAAAGCCTTGGAGATGAAGAGAAGCACTGGTGTTACTGGAAAGGGGAAAATGGGATGAAGGGGAGGAGGAGTCCTCCTCATAGAATACAGTCAAGCAAAGCTCAGAAAAAGTTCTTGAGAGAAAATGAATAGTGGAAGTTTGCATGAACCCAGGAGCAACAGGTTCTCTCTGCCCTACCGCTCGTGGCATCTCTTTAGCTTAATGGCACAAATTAGCCTGATGAAAATCTTTCTGCTGTAACCCAAAAATGTTCCAGCCACCAGGGAAACACGATCTGTTTCTGACCTCCCATTCCAAGAGCCAAACTATGCCGTGGGCTGGAGGTTTGTCTGGTTGTGAAATGTTCCCACTGCCTCAAGATATTAAGTTCAATGGAGGAAAAAACAGCACCGGTGCCTGCTGATAGATGTGTCAAGGTAGGCAATGAAGCTGCTGCACAAGGCAGGTATGATCTTAATGGCTATGTGAGTGTGCTGTCTGACTTCTCTTTACACTGAGAATTGGAGGGCAAGACAATGTCACATCTGGGAAATACTGAGTAAATATAATTGGCAGGGATCCTGGATGCAGACCTCCTCTGGACTAAGGAAAAAAAAGATGTTTCCTTGGTTTTGTCTTTCTTAAACAGGTCTACGAATATCCAAACAGTTCAGCATAAGGAAATTAATAAAGATCATGACATTTCTGTCTTTAGTGCCTGCCCACTACAGCTGAAAAGTGGTGCCAGAGGATTATCTGATATTGAATACCCCAGGTCTGGAGTTTAATGTTTTCCCAGTAAAAAGGGATTATTTTTCTATTTCTTATTTCGCATAATACATGGTTCTCGTGTTTTCCATCATGTTTTCTGCAGTCAGTCCCCTGAATCATTGGCAGTAACGTAGCACAACCATTGGAAACTTCTCTGAGCTCTGAGTTAGTGTGTGGTATCAAGTCTTTTGATGAGCCCACAGACCTTTTAGCTGAGGACAGATCAGATGCACTCTGCATCGCCGATGCTGAGACATATTACACATATTTTATCTTCTAGATAGTGCCAGGCAACAACTGTGTTTAGGGCGTAAAGAATGCATAAAGAACACAAGCTAGGATATCCCTTATACCACTTTCTCTGGCATTTCCAAGACTTAATTCCAAACAGACTCTGAAAACAAACTCTTGTGGTCATCTGAACTATGCCTGAATGAGTCTTTCTGATGTGTAAGACATAAATAAAAGTTACTCAGTAAATATAGAGAAGAAATTTTCTTGCGTGCTGAGAAGCTGCTAAGAGAGCCCGTGCCAGATTTAAGAAAAGAGTTATTGAAACAAGAGCTTGGACCAGTTGCCTGCATGTGGCTGTTCCATAACCAGCGACGGGGAGAGACACAGGACTGTTAAGTTAGGGGTCACTGTGACTGCGAGGGAAATATGCCAAAATAGGATCTCAGCTCCTCAGCTGCAAAGAAATTGCTCAGGAATTATTTTCAGACAGTCCCATAGATGGTGGCATGAGAACGAGCAGCACTAGCCTGAGTGGTGTAGTGAGCAATCACAGGGCTGACTTTAATAGCATCTTTTACAACCAAAGACGTGTCCAGCAGTCTAACAGCGAGCTCTCTAGCTTACTGCAGGTTCATATAATATTATCAACTTCATAAGCCCCTAGAACTGTAAATATGTCTTTCAGTCATGCAGTGCGAGTGTTATTACTAATTCCTTAAGGTTTCTGCACTGAAAGTCTCATTTGGTTCCTGGGGTTTTCAAGGTGAAGACGCACAAAAGCCCAGCACAGCAGCAGAACAGCCAGGATTGGAGCTGGGGCAAGGGAAGGTGGATGACCATGGTGGGAAAAGCCCCATCAGCCTTTCCATGGAAGAAGGATCACAGAGCTCCACCCGTTTTGCAGACAGCTGCAGTGGTTTAAGTTGGTCAAGATCACAACTAAAGCAAAGCTAATTGTCCCTTCAGCTATCTCAAGAAGCTCAAGGAGTACAAACACGTACCTGTCCTGGGGCTACTGTCCTCTAGGGACCAAACTAACTTGTGGAAATGCAAGAACTGGGAAGATCCAAGTAAAGGAACTAATAGGATACTCCGAATTTGCATCTTAAACATTTTTTTCCGTGCCACGCTGTAGAAATACAATGGAATTTGAACTGGCAAACACCATCCATATGCTACACTACAGAATGACTGACAGAGCACAATGTGAACATTGCTTCTGGACAGAATCAGAAGAGAGCGCATTGAAGAAATGGGTAAGTGGAATACTGATACACATTAATTCAATCTTCTCTTATTATGGAATTAAAAAACTTATACCTGTAATTATGGCTTACCCCCATTACAAGCAGAGCTGCCACAGAACTGAACGCCGGCCAGCTTTCTACATGAGTTCAAAGGCAGTGTGATGTTGCCTTATTTTCTTACTAACATCATCTTTATCCTCTCTTGCCCTTCTTCTCAGTTAACAAGAGTTATGTACTGAAAGTGCTGAGATAAAGTAATGGTAAGGAGGATACCGCAAAAGGTATTTGAAAAGCAGAAGTAATTTACTACACATCTGCTTTGTTTTACTTCCTAAGCCTTCCTGTTGTGAAAGGAAATTCATCTTTTCTGGCAGACTCCAGCCTTTTTAGGCCTGAGAGCTCCCCAGGAGCTTTCGAGTGCAGGTAAATGGATGTGAGACTCGAGGAGTACAGTACAAGGAACATGGAATTAATGTTGGTTTTTGCTTTGGCTGTCACGTCTGACGTATAAGGAGAGTGCTATATCCTTGCTTGCAAGATGTATCTAGATGTAAAAAACACAAGGCTGAGTCCTCTGCTCGTTACTATGGGTCTGAAACAGCTAGGAATGGAAAGGTCATGTTGCTGGTGGGTGAAGCATGTAGGATCTACACCCAGCAGAGTCTCCACGTGAGACAGATGTCAAGGGTGCTCCAAACCCCAGTGGCCTGGGATGGAAAAGCGCCGAGGAAGGACTGAGGATGGACAATAGGTGCAGCCTGGATTCTGCACGCAGCGGAGACCCCAAGAGTAGGCACAGGGGAAGCATCCACTGCCTAATCTAAATAGCACACAGAGTGGTTTTGTCCTCTTCTGTTCTCCTGCCAGTTTGCACATATGTTCTGAGTATACAGCCTGCCCTCCAAAGACCACTTACCAGGGCAATCACAGGGAAGCAAAGCAGGAAGAAAGTATCCAAAAAGGGAATTTGCTCAAGAGAAAAAAATGGAGACAGATGTAGAGCGACTAGTCACGGCTGGCGGTAAATAACCCTGCCTGGAGTGTTCTCTTTAAGAGGAGTTCACATATTCCATTTCATATTTCCTTTCTAGGAAGTCAAATCTTTGTTTTCCTGGCATTTGTTCTTTTTTTTTCTTTTTTCTTTTTCTTTCCCCTCTATATTTTTTCCCTTCTGTATGGTCTAAAATTGTCTTCTCATTTTCCCCTTCTCTTCTCTGTTGTGCTCTCTTCCAAGCATGGCATTTCTCCATTCTCCCTCATTTCCCTGCACTGTCCCAGGCAAGACCTTTCACCAGAACCATCTCACAATCTCCGTGCCACGAGCACTTCCCTCAATTTCTACATGTGCACGAGCACACGGGTGCTTCACACCTGCTCCCGCCTTAGGAGTCCCCACTTCTTTCTCATGTGCACACCTCAGAATTAGGCAAATGCAACACAGACAGAATATTCATCCTCTCGCTCCCATAAACCTGTCAAGGCACACAGGCCAAGAAGCTATCTCTGCATAAATCTAAATCTCCTGCGAGGAAGCAATCTACTCAAAGGCAATAAAGCCAAAGGATATATTATTATCTTTGGTGTGGATCCTACTGGGCTGGGAGGCTGGCTGCTGGCTCCTCTCTGAACTTCCCTTTCCAGCCAGAACAGCCATCCCACAGACAAGTCTAAGCTTCCTCTCCTTGGTCTGATTTCCTCCTCCCGTTGTTTGGCCGGTAACCCAAAGGACAGGGTTTAATTATGGAGTTTGGAAACCTGGCTTACGCTACTCTGCCAGCACAGGATAAAACTTCAGCCTGCCTTCCCAACCAGCATCATTCTGCACCGTTGATACCTGTGTTATCCCACACAGCATAAAACGAACCACAGGGAAGAAACGCCAAGTCAAACAAAAAGATGGTTTTAGTCTTTAAACTTCTACTGCAAACTTCACTGAGGAAAAAAAACCCAAAAAACAACAAAACACCAAAGCTCAGAGATTATTATATGTTAAAACTGTGCCATCATTTTCACTGTAAATTAAATAAACGTCAAGGCCTTTTTCTGGGCAGGAGAGACATTGGAAAGGATGGATCTGAAACAGGTCCAGGCTCCAAAAGCTCTCCTCTCGGAGAGGAACACTGTGGCGAGCCACCGGGTAATATGGGATGTTAACATCATTTGCACGGCTTTCAGATGACCAATCTATTTTCTAGGCAGATGCCCCACTGAAGACTCATAACCCATTTTACACCTCTGGAGACAAAACACCCATGTCAAGTCCAAAGGGCCAGGCATTAATACGGGACCCAGGTGTGATTCCTGAGGTAAGGCAGATCACAGCGAGATGTGTCCCTCAAGGCGAGGAGCACCTCGTTCCAGTGACAAACCACCCTTTCCCTGGCATGGAAGGACACTTCAGTTCTGTTTTGTCCTTGGGCATTGATGAGCTGTGGCTCTTTAGGTAAACTCTCTGCCAGCCCTGCTCTTGCAGTGACCCTGTTTTACAGAGAAGCTGAGGCAATGAATTCAGAGGACAGGCTGCTGGAAAGCCAGGGCAGAAGTATTGGGGTGAGGCTGCACGGATACAGCACAGAGATAGTTTGAAAGTGCATCCCACGCAGGCAGGATAAAGCTCTTTTTTCTTCATTGCTGTGACAGTGATAGATGGTTTGGTGAGCCTGAGCTATATCTAGTTGGTACCTGGCTTGAGTCCCTGATGTTGCAAGGTGATTTTCTGCCATTTTAAAAGCAAGACTAAGCAGGATCTGGGATTTTTCTCTAGTAAGGGAGGAAGGTCATGAGGAAGGAAGAACCTTCTCTTCTCTGACTTGTTCTTTCTATCCTGAGCACCTCAGGGAGTTTGACGTGGGCAGTGGTGCTTCTTCGTGGTGGGCACCCAGTGGTGACAAGAGTGATGGAGGTGCTTTGGAGGTGTAAGACTTTAGGCACTTCTCTTGTCCAGCTCAGCAGCCTAGTGCCACCATCTAGTAAGGACTTGGATGAGACAAGAGGTAGCGACCACATGTGGGGAAAACCACCAGAAGTGACAGCAAAATTAATAGCCAACCTCTGGCTGTTGCATAAATGGAGAACATTTGTCATTAACAAAGAGCACCCCAAACTTTGGGGGGAGTCAGCCCCCAGTCTGACAATGATGTAGAAGCAGTGACCCAGTCAGCTTTTAGCCATCTGTGTCTGCAGAGCAGGTTGTGATCTCTCCCATTTCAATGGGCGCTGGGCTTTTGTTCGTGTTTTTGCCGCTCCACGAGCAGTTTAGTACAAGGTGAAGCTCTGCCTTACATCATCTGGAGCCTGGAGCTGATGGAGGAAACAGCCTCTGGTGTCTACTAAGCAGGACACCTCACTGAAAACACCAGAGCCCTGGGGACGGCGGCGGCAAGGCAGTCACGGGGAGCCTGGCACTTGTCTGCCTGCAGGTCCACCCTCTCCTCCTGCCAAAGTGCCACATCTGCAGTCAATAAGAGCCCACAAGCTGGCTCCTCCTCATTAGAGGAGAGAGGGCAGCTGGCAGGGGATCCTCCAAGGGCTCCCAGGCGCGGGAATCAGTCCCCTCCCAGTCTGGAATAGCCCAAATTTGGTGACTTTCTGGGCATGCTGTAAAGGACAGCTGTTTGACAGGGTCTCCAGAGAAAGCTGTGGGTATGTTTCCTACATGATGAAGGATATAGGTGGCTGGCCAAGTGCCCATGGAACTGATTTTAATGCTGTTCAGGTTGAATTTACTTTTCTGTGCTGTATAGTTCATTATACGCAGTGCCCTGGACAAGCATGTGTTGTTTCAAAACAAACCAAAACCATACTATTTTAAATCCAAACAGATAAGAATGGAAAAAAATATATGTATTGCGAAAGATCCTTTGGGCTGTTTAGTGGGCTCTCCCAAACACCGGGAGGCTGAAGATGAAAGCACTGCTTGCCTTCATCTAGCAAATAAGACTTGTCCAATTTTTACTGGGAATAAATATTGAATATTTAGTTGTAAGCAAAACCGAGGCATTAACTTCACCTACGCATGTAGAACTGACCCAGAGAAATATTTTCAATAGTATTAAGCACCCAGATGATCTCGAGATAAGTGATCAATGGACAGTTAAGTATGTAACATAACATAACCCAAAAGATGATCAACAAGAAAGATCACACACAAAAATTAACTGAGAAAAGGCAGAAGAGCTGTTTCCTAAACCTTATGAAGTATAAAACCCGGTGAGATCTATTTTGATATGAAGCCTCGAATCACACTTCATGGTATTACAGGATAATAATCCAACTCCTTCTGTAAGTCTCTTAAAAGTCATTACCAAGTGAGCTCAAGTGTTGTATAATACTTGAAAAGTCCTTCTACCTTATATCAATGTAGGGACATTTATTTAAATAGTAAAACTGTAGGGCACAGCCCAGGCAGGTATTGCTTTTTGCTAAGTGATTGTCACTGCTATTCCAGAATCAAATCTGGATGTTTTGCAAGAAAAAGACTGCCTATCGTTTGCTGCATTATTTAAATACTTCAGATATTTGGCCAAAATACAGAAGTGACACACTATAGAAACATTCACAGCTGCAGGAGCAATGAAACCACTACAATATTCTCATCAGACTGACCTTTTCTCAGAAGTTACAAGATGTTTAGAATTGATCACCTTTCTACAGAGCATTCAGTGTATTCTGGTAACGAAACAGAGCGACTGGAGATGGTGTTCTTGGGCTCCTGAAAGCCGTGGCTTACCTGGCTCCACTTCATGCCATCCACTTGACTGGCTGCCACTTCCTGGAGAGCGCCCTTGGCTTGTATAAAACGGCTCCTCACCAGGACTGTCCATCTCATCCTCCACAGACTTGAGACGTTTTGTAGAGCTAAGAAAAGAAAAACACATAATTATAGAACCATAGAATGCTTCGAGTCGGAAGGAACCTTGAAGATCATCGAGTTCCAACTAATAAATACTAGATGTTCCAACTAATAAACACTAGATGTTCCAACTAATAAATACTACACCTATGGAAAGTAACAGAGGCTCTTCTGTTGGGACATATCTTGCTAGTCCTGCCTGAGACTAACTTGCTATGGTAGAAACCATAGCAGATTTAAGACCCTGAGAAGGGGAAGGTGTGAGTTCGACACAGCCATCCTGCCCACCCAGCTGCTCAGCAGCCACTTTTGGTTTCTGATTTGCTTCACTGCCAGTACCTAAGCTTCAGTGAGCCACAAAACAACCCCTCATATAGTCCAGACTGAACCCCTAAATGTGCATTAGTTTAACTAGAAGACAGTTTAGCATTTAGGCTTTTATAGATTAGGAAGCAGGACATTTTTCAAGGCACACAGAGGTCAATTAAAAGTCAAGAACTTAATTTGTATGGCATGATTTTTGCAATTTGGATGAATATGGTAACGACACCCAAGACTTATTTTCACTGTCAGATTTTTCCACAGCTTCTTCAGAAAGACAAAGTGTTTATCAGTTCAAACGTGTATCTTAAATCTTTTAACTGTAGCCATTAAGTCAACCCAGACTTCATAAGATGAAGGGTAGAAAAGTGAATGATGGAAGAATCCATTCTTGGTTCAAATATTCAGGTTATTGTACAAGTATAAGCATTTCACTCTACAACTGCATGGCACCAAGCATAAAAAGCCCCCAGCTGGTATCTCTGGCCAGCGTCAGCGCTAAAGCATTCCCTTGTGAGATATCACACCTCCCTCGGCAAAGGCTCAGGAGACAGAAGAGCCCTTTCAGTGGTCTCTGGTGGCCCCTGAGTCAGACTCCAGAAGTTTAGCAGGGAGAGGATCCTAAAGCCAAAGACACTCAGCTTGGCTCTGTTTTCTATAATGAGTTGTACAGACTGCGTGGGGACGTTACCGAGAATTGCTCTTCTAAGTACTTTTCCAAGGCTGGGTCAGCTCACTTTTTTCACCGAATCTGTATTCTATTAAGACTTAAGGCATTCAAGAACAGGCTCCTCTGTGTAGGGGGAACATATTTAACAGACATAAAATATTCCACTGCCATTTGCATTGGTTTAAAACTCGCAGCCTCTCCGCAGCTCCCCACCCGACGCTCGGCGCAGGTAGGAGCTGGCGGGTATGCAAAATCAGTTTGTGAGAAACAGGAAGAATAATTCTTGCGGTATGCGTGGAATGCAGGTTTGGCCATTCCTTAATTTAGAGAATTGTTATGTGTCAATAGGGGAAATTGTGTGCATACAATATAATTACCGCCTGATAATTCTGCTGAGTCTGTGTATTTAAGGAATACTTTTTTTTTTCTGACTGGGAACAGCCTAATGAGAGGAAAACAAACATATTACCAAGTTATTAAGTACCCATGCTGTTTATAATTAGCTTCTTATCAGTGGTAGCTATTTGCGGAAGAATAGAAGAGCAACAACTGAGCTCTTAAGTAACATTAATAACCTCACTTTTTTGCTTCTGGAGTCACAAGTAAATTCTACCTGAGAATGGTGGTAATGATGAGCACTGTAGGGTACACAGTTTACATGTGAAAAAGAAAGAACACAAAGTTTTCAACTGATGTGTAATGGGAATTGTAGTCACCGAGCTTCACAATGTGCACACTAAGTGCAAGACGTAGAACGTTCTCCCAATCACTGCAAACTGTAACAAGTTATTGCTAAGAGCCTCTTTGAAGTTATATTTTTTAAATAAAAACAACAGCTATATTCAAACTATAGAGGCTTCTTCCATGTGCACTTTCTTACTGCAAAGCTGGTGGCACTGCAGACTGTGATAAAAATGTAAAAGAACCCTGCACTGAAGTTAGACTTTCTTGTCATGTCTTTGAAATAAGTGATCTATTTTGGCTGTGGGGGAAAAAAAAAATCAATCTGGTTCCTTAATAGTGTTCAAGACTACTAGAGTGACTGGGCTTGTTTATAAATCTAATCTCACGGATGGTTAAAGTGAAAGGTAAAAAATAAAAAATATCCTTGTCTGATAACTGGCATCTAAGCTAAAATCAAAATCAGACTGTGTAGTCATCTGCATTAACAATTCAGTTTTCTAAAGGCTGAGTCTAGAAATTTAGTCTGAGTCTAATTTATAGACATTTAGAATATAAATTTCTAAATACTACATCAGAAGTAGAACACATTCTAGGCCAAGGTCCTAAAACAATATTAGTTTCACAGGAAACACTTGTTACGATCAAGAATGCATATATGTCTATCTTAAGACCTTCCTGCTAGGACCAAGTGGCACATCTCAATCCTCCAACGAATTCCAGTGGAACTTCTGATATATTGAGATACAAGCCAGAAGTTACACAAGTCAATGCAGCACTTCTCCTTCAAAGCCTCTATGTCTAAAAAGAACTTTAACAGCGACCCAGTTCAACATTCAGCTCTGTGAATCGGAAACAGCTCCACATTTTGAGGCCCCCAAAGAGCTTGTCAAAGAATTTAATGGTTACTTTCCCAGATGAGTAATGATGCTGGCCTGGGTTTCCAAGTAACTGGGTATTAGGCAGAGATTAGATTACCTGGTAGAGGATGTGCTAGGTAAAGACCTCCTCATCGCTCCTGGGCTCATGCTGTAGTATGAAGAACTTTCCAAATCTGAGAGGGAGAAATTAGGGCCTGTTCCTGCAGCTATTGGTGCTGGGGAAACAAAAGAGATTGCAGTCAGTAAGTCATGTGAATAAGGCATGAATTGCACTTCAGAATCACTTTCTTCTTCCTCAGGAGTGTGTTTAGTTTCACGATGAGAACAGGTGGGACGTGGAAATTAGGAAATGCTAATGGTAACTGGCATTGCAATCAAGATGTAAATTTTATCAAGGATACAATGTTCCATGACAGAGACTCTTTCTTATATTCCTATAAAGGTATTTTTTTTTTCTTTATAGAAAATTAGACAACGATGGGAAGACTTTTTTAAGCACTGCCTTTCTGTTAATATCCTTTTAACATTTAACAAAACTTGTGGCTTCCACTTTTAGGACAACACTGCATTTATTGGCATAGTTACAAATAGGCTGCACCATCCCCGTAGTGTGCCTGGCATAATCTATAAGCAGCACGGGCAGGGAAATACACACCGCAGGACCTTTGGTATATACGTGATGCACATCCAGAAGCACAGAGGTTACAAGTGCTCCTTGGAGAAAGCACCAAAGCAGATGAGAGGCCTCAGTTCTTTTCTGCCTGCGAGCAGCTGAGTTTTCCTCTGGCTTCTCCTCCAGCTAAATCAGAGCTAGAGGCTCATGACTCTGAAAAACTTTCACCCAGCACAGTTTGCTTCCACTGTTCACCTCTCACTACCTTACCCAGCACCTATGTTTTATCGTAAGGGATATGAATATCTCAAATTTCCATGTTTTAGAGCCTTGGTTTTATATTAAAAACAAGATTATGAATTCCTCCACACTCTGAAGTTTGCAGGCACAGGGCTATGAACTCTGGGTGCCGGATTCTTCCCAGAACAGCAAAGGAATGGAGCAGTTTAACATTAAAGCCAACAGATAATGCATTTCACCAAAAAAAAAGCCACTACAGGGCAAACGGTACCACATCCACTCTTGCTGCTTCAGTGCTATTTACAGGACAATGCAACTTGGGGAGCTGACAATTACAGATCATGATTTTCTCTCCCATTTCAGAGGCGCCTGAAAAAGGACTCACTGCACAATAAAACGCGCGAGCTTGGCCTGGGCTGTATTGTCTGAGAGCCCCGATTCACAGCCACAAAGGCGAAGCAGTCTCAGTGCCACACAAGGACGTGGAGCCAAGTTTAATCTTCCGTCTGAGAATCTGGCCCATTTTCAAACGCGAAAAAATCCTTCCCTCCGATGGGGCAGGAGCGAGGAGATGAAGACAGGGTAGCTCCTATCACCCAGCAAACATGCCTGGGCTGAAACGCAGGCTGTAATGGGGCCAGTATTTCACCCCAAGTCTTAAGGAGCTAACGATGTCAGATTTGACAGAGGAATAATGTAGCTTTGCAGCTGCCTCATCATCCCCACAAGACAATTAGTTGTTGTTTGGCAGGGATCTTGTAAGAACGTCATTGAGCCAGAAAGGGAACAGCCTGGATAGCCACGGACTTTTAAAAGCATGGGACGGAAAATACACAACGCCATTAAAACTTGAGAGAATCTGGAATGATCATTAAAAGGAACGAAGTTGGGAAGTAATTTATGACAAGAACACTCAAATCCTTTGTTATCTTCTCTTAACTATCATACGCTTCCTGCACACTGGGTATATGAGAGGGTGTGTTAACAGAAAGAAAGAAAAATTAAGCTTAGTAAAATTAACTCCTTTTATCAATTTGTGCTTTCTGCAACAGTTTCCTGACAGCAGCTACAAGAGGCTGTAAAACTGATGAATTTGCATGGAAAAAGAAACCGGTGTAAGTAATTTGTGTAAAAGGTAACACGGACATGGACTGCTATAATTCAGACACCCTGCAGATAGCAGACTGCTGCAGTGTGAGCAGTTATGGGTTAGAAAAATGACCACACTGCAGTCAGTCTGACTTGAATGGAAATCAATCATAAAGGTACTCTCTGCAGCATCTACTCCACAGTTTTCAGCAACTTCCTTGCCAAACAGATTTGTGCTCTGCAAACCCTTTGCTGATCAATTCCTCTGCACCCTCTACCTACCAAAGCCTAACTTTCCGGTTAAGCGTACTGTTTTCCAAACAGGAACATAAAAAGGCAAGCACTAAATTAGAGCCCTGTTTTTTTTTCTTTTTTTCTTTTTTTTTTCTGAGGCATGATGAATTTCTTAGGCATTGCAAGATTTATGAAACAGTTTTATTCCAAACCGATACGGAAGAAAAACTGGTATGTAGATAACGCTTCTCTTCTTCCTCTCACCCCCACTCTGTTTACTCTCTCTCCCCAAAACCTGGACATTTCTGTTTCAACCCTCGAACTGGCCCTGTAGGAAAATGAAAATGTATCTCCAGAGCAGGGGTGGGGTAGGAACAGCGTATTGTTAACGCTGTGTAAACTCAGCACAAAGCAGAAAGGGCTAATCACATAGAAATTTCCGCCTGGGCAGCAAACATGAAGGATGCTGTGTTTGTTACAGGTCAAACCACCTTGCCATGTTCAGGAGCCTGTTTACAGCCTGAGGGTTAAAGAATGAAAGCCACCTCTGATGCACACCACCAGATCTACGCAGCAGAAGGTGAAACGCCTCGCTGGCACAGGGCAGCCAGTACCTGAAACAGCCCTTAGAATCACAGAATGGTCAGAGTTGGAAGGGACCTTAAAGATCCCCCAGTCCCACCCCCCCTGCCATGGGCAGGGACACCTCCCACCACACCAGGTTGCTCCAAGCCCCATCCAGCCTGGCCTTGAACCCCTCCAGGGATGGGGCAGCCATGGTTTCTCTGGGCAACCTGTTCCAGTGTCTCACCACCCTCACAGCAAAGAATTTCTTCCTAATATCTAACTTAAATCTCTCCTCTTTCAGTAAAAACCATTACCCCTCATCCTATCACTACGCTCCCTGATGAAGAGTCCCCTCCCCATCTCTCCTCTAGCCCCCTTTAGGTGCTGGAAGGCTGCTATGAGGTCCCCCTGAAGCCTTCTCTTCTCCATGCTGAACAACCCCAATTCCCTTGGCCTGTAAGGAGGAACAAGAAGCCAAGGTCCTGCCACAACCAGCTCCAGAGCTGGGGCAAATACTGCACAAGGCAAAGCTGTTCTGAAATCCCTTCTCCTGCCCACCCTTTCACCAATGGGTACTTCTACCCTTGCTCACAGGTACCCCATTTACTACCCTAAAACACAGCAATGAGCTGACTGCAGAGCCCACTCGGAGACTGTCCAGAAGAGGTTAATATTTTCCATCCTCATGGCAGAAGGTCATTTCCTCTTCTAGGCTGGAATTTGGTTGAAGCTGTGTGTGTTTTCTGCCTCTGCTTCAGCCTTGGTGTAGCTGAGGAACACCTCACACCTCCTGCCTTGGGCTTTGGAGCTCACTGCCTGGCATCTGCCTCCTCCCGTGTGTTCTCCAGTGCAACCAGCCACCAGGAGACATGTGAGCCCTCTCCACATGGCTTCTCATACTGCCTTGGTGGACTGTCCACCTCACATGGGCCCAGAAAGTTGATGGGAAGGGAAGCAAAGGGATCGAAGTGGTGTAAACTGTGGGAAAACTCTGTCTAAATCAAACCTCTTCACTGCAGCATCTGACAATTCACCACATAACATCCCTACACTCCTGTTCCTCTGCCCTGGGAAGATGCTCTGGTCCCAGACAAAGCTGTGGCAGCATGGTTGGGAAGGTCCTCTCCAGCACAGCTGGCTGTTACAGGCTGCAGACTGCAGAAACCCCAGGCAATGACACTGAAAAAACACCATTTCCCACCCCCTAAGAAATGTTCTGCAGCAAAATTGACCTTCTGACAGCTCGGGAACATCTCCCAAACAGGAAAGGATGACAGAAATTGCAGTTGTTGAGTCAAAACAACAGTCTCCACCTATGTGCCTGCACAGAGATGCCATCTGACGCAGGGCTTTGACCTGACGGGGGGTGAGGAGGAAGGACCCCTCTTCCCCTTGCACCCAGCCCACAGGCTTTCTCAGCAACAAACTGATGCTGGCTTTGGCTCCCATTTCAGCTGCTGGCACCACAAAATAATCTGGGACATGCTTAGCTTGCCCTGAGGAGCAGGAGGAGTTTGCCCGAAAGGAGGAGGAGGAGGAGGAAGATAAGGAGGAAGGTGCTTGAACACCGGGGCTGAGCTGCTCCATGGGCCTTGGGGCAGCATTGTCCCTGCTGCCAGCCTGCTCCCTCCCCTGCCAGCTTGTGAGCTCAGCTCCTCACCCGAAATGGCAAGAAAAATAACAGAGAAATTAAGAAAAAGCCCTCTGACTTAACCCAATTGGAATATTTATTTTGAAAAATTTATTGAATTACAGAACAGGAAACCCACTAAATAAAACCAGCCAGGCTGGCATTTGTCTTCCTTGGGATACGGCGCTCTCTTTTAGCCGTGTTAATATTTAGTTTCTCTTTTCTCTTTTCCCCCCGTTTTTATGTGTTTATTTTCACAAAGGGGCCGGGATGTGACTAAGATCATTACATGTGTAACGCTGCAGCGAAGTGATAATGTGTTTAAGGTTAAATGGGAGAAACATGACATTTGACTAATAAACTTTTTCCTGTGTTGTGACTCCATAAACAAAGGGAAACACACGGCAGCGCTGCCGCTGCCGAGAGGAGAGGGGAGACGGGTGGGTTGGTGGTTTTTTTTTCCCCTCTAAGGCCTTTGTTTCCTCCACACTGTATCTTTAGATTCAAAGAGGTTTTGCCGAATACAACAGATATGAAACGTGTGATGTTCATTTTAAAATTACAAGTACAGCCTGCTATTGACCATCTAATTATGCTGAGTTCCATTTATAAACATAGCTAACCACTAAGTTTATAGAGACTTTTTGTGCTGCTTTAATAGGATATTGATCGAGAGCAAGGTTTGAGTGGACTGCCATTGAATTGTGTAATGGCATACAAAAGGCAAGGTCACGGCAACTGTTCACTCTATGCCTGCAGTCTATTTTTTATTATAATCTTTTCTTTTTTTTTTTTTTCTTCTTCCTCTCATACCCAAGCCCAAACAGTATGTTTGGGATAGCAGTGCTTTGCTAAGGAATATAGAGTATCTTTTTAAATGTTAATTTTCATGCTGCTGACTTTAACTGCCATCACTGCTGTAGTGCTTAGTATAGCAGAAAACATACAGGCTGCTGTTTAGAGGGACTTGTTTTATTATACCCTCACTTTCACACATGTGCTCTGTGTGGATGAGACCCTCTTCTCCTCTCCTGACCTGCAGGAAGGCAGCAGCATCCTTCCCAGATCCACAAGAGGAGCCAGGGCATCTCATGCTTTGCCAGTAGGTGCTGGGGCTGGCAGGACTTGCCCTGCAGTTTGTTTTATAGAACCACAGAATCATGGAATGGTTAGAATTGGAAGGCACCTTAAAGATCATTGAGTTCCAACCCCCCTGCCACGGGCAGGGACACCTCCCACTGGACCAGATTGCTCCAAGCCCCATCTAACCTGGCATTAAACACTTCCAGGGATGGGGCATCCACAGCTTCTCTGGGCAACCTGTTCCAGTGCCTCACTAAGTACAGTTTTAGGCTGTACCTGGCCACTGGATGTGTGAGGAAGCTGAGTTTCCTCCATCACACCTATGCTCCATGTCTGGAGAGGTGGGAATTACTTTAATTTCTATCACTCATCCTTACGGCAAGGATGGTTTCAGCCCCATGGCTAAAGCACCCACTAGCCAAGCCTGGCAGCCTCTGTGCTGCAGGATCCCAAGCTTTTCAAAGCACCTCGTCCACACGCTACCTGTGGAATTAGTCTCAGGGATAATTAGCTGGACCATCCCTGTGTTTATACAGGAGCAGTAAGCAACTGCCTGTACGCTTGTGTGCTTGTGGTTTCCCCAGCTCATGAGAAGGATTAGAAGTCACCCCACTTGCCCCGTGCTGCTCCGTCCCGCACACAGCTAACATCTTAAAACTCGAAGCGTGGCATTTTCAGTCCGGGGCGCAGTCAGAATTCCCTTGTTTATCAGCAAGAAGAATGATGTCATTTTGACAAATAACACACCACAAAACAAATATGTTTGATTTGGCTCTAGCCAATGTTCATAAATCCTAAATCTTTCCTCACATCCTGGGCAGTGCAGTTTATCTGGCTGTTTGAAGGACCTCCAAGGGAGGAGATCTTCCCAGCAGCTCTCTGCACACGAGCACGTGGTGCTGCCTCAAAGCCAAGAGGGGAACGGCGTTCTCCATCCCTCTCTCCCCGCTCCAGCCTGCCGTGGCCTCCCCCAACCTCTGCCAAGCAAACGGGACTGTAGACTTGGCACCACAAGCCACCCACCCTTCCACCAGCACCTTTTTCAGAGGGTATCCTCCAGTGCCCTGCAGATAGCTGCACACAGAGAGCAGAACATTTTCCTAACAAGGGTAGAGAGGGAGAAGGTTTTGCTTCGCCAACAGCTGGCTGTCAGTTGGCAAAACTCAGATGTCTCCAATGCTTCTGCTTCTGAGCTTTTCTGTTGTCAGCCCAAACCTCTCTAGAGATGGAGGGGTGAAGTCGCTGTTATCCCAAGGGGTCTCCCCAGTATCTGGGGTGACAGACAACACTTAAGAGCGGAGCTCACACTCTCTGCCTGCTAATCCTGTAGGAGAAATGACAGCCTGGTCTGCAACATCCCCATCAGCTGGGGTGGAGAGGGAACTATCTGTTTTTCAGATGATCAGGTTTCTCTGTTTTACTTGGCTCTGCAAGATTCAGTGGCTGGGTAGCATTTCGAAAGAAAATCTGCATCTACGGGACTGGAGAAAGCAAGTTTCTGTTACCAAAACAGTCTAGACTTGTTCAATAGCTCAGAGAAACTGTGATGATCAGCACTGATAGGTAAGACAGATAATGGTAAGCTGACCTTTTGCTTGATTAATTTATTGCCCAAATTTGCATGACGGAGACAACTGCCTATTACTTGAGACTCCTTGTCATGTGGACCTCTGGGAACTTTACTAAATAAACCTGCACGGAATTGCTACCAACAATATTTCCTAAGAGTAACTTTGGGTAACAGCAGCAAACCACAGACCAGTTAAAACTGTGGGAAATCACTCATTTCTATCATCATACTATGAAAAGTAAGCATGGAAACAAGCACATGGACAATGACACCTCTCTGTAAAGCCAACACAGAGAACACTCAAGAAGAGACTAAATATGAGAGCCTGCTATGGAGAGGCTTGGTCCTTCCCTAGCCATGGTGGCTTCTGAAGGAGCAAGGACTTTTTAGGAAGTAAAACCAAGAGAATGGGCTGAGAACATTTGGATTGCTGAAGCTACAGACTGTTAATTGCTGCTGGTGAGTCTGGATGATGGTTGTTCTTAAGCTGAGCTCCCCAGAACAGTAACCCATGGACCGGTCTCAAATCAAGCCGCAGGAATATGTAGACAACCCAGCAAGGGTTATGTTGAAAAGCACGCTCTTTAAAAGACCTTGAATGCCAATTTAGGCAAATATGCAGCAATTACTTTGTTGCTCGGCTATGTTAAATAATTCTTATAATATTAGCATGCAAATTCATACTGACTTTGCTGGGAATTTGTTGCGAGACTCTACACTAAACATATCCTACTGGGTAGCCACGGCATGTCAGGCTGTGGGCTTCTCAGACCTCACAAAGTAAACAAGGTTACGGCTGGTCAGTACATGTCTGGGGCATCTCCAAGGAAAATCCAGGGTGCTATCAAAAGCAGTGTAGCTAAATCAGTTGCTGGCACTCTTCCCTCTTGAGTCAGTTCTGAAGTGATATCCCGATATGCTTTGGGGACACTATTTTTGGTAGAGGTGCTGGCTTGTAGACAGGATATAAAACTGAGGTCCCGACCTCCCAGGATTATTAAAGAGCTCATGAAAAAGTGTGCGAACCCGTGTCTGGAACAGATAAAAGCTGAACCTTTTTTATTTTGCCCACTAACAACTCCTTTCTTATTTCTGATAAAGTTCATGCCTGTCCTGCTCTTCCCGTGTGCAGGTGCCCTGCCCTTGGAGGTGAAGCGTTTGTGTGGCAGGCAGAGGGAACGTCTGGGCCACCATTCATAATCTGCAAAACATACTGAATACCAGGATTTTGGATACTCAACGCTTAGTTTAGTTACAAGAAAATATAACAGAAGATTAACAGACATGGAATGTGACGCTCCTGAGGTCAATGCCAAGCTCTCGGGGAGGCTGAGACTGGGGCTGTGAAGGCTGAAGTCCTGAACGGGGGGACTTTTCTAGCAGCTCTGTCCTGTGCTCACATGAAGCACGGCTGACAGAGTCCAGAGGCAGTTCTGCTGTGTAGGGCTCCTACAGTGAAGATAAGATTGTGGTGAAGTGGGATGCCTTGCAGAGGGGGAGGGCAAATCCTTTGGGCTTCAAAAGCCTTACGCTGTCACACTGAAATAAAGTGACATAACACGGAGACATTCAAAGACTGGCAATAACTGGGGGTTTGCCCACCATGCTGCAGGTACCAGTAAGTTAGAGTACACAACATAGTGAGTTAGAAGTCAAAGTCCCTATTTAAGCACTTCTTCAGTCAGTGAACTGATTTGCAAATGTGCCGAGCACTCAGCAGCTCCTCTCGACTTCTATGTCCTCTTAACTTTGTCCTTCGCACAAAATTCCCACCAGTTGTCAGGGAAGAAGACTCAGGAGAAATGTCTGCCTTAAACTTCTTCCCCCTCTGTCTCTCTCTGCAGGAGATATAACTGACATTGGCCATGCTTTCCTTCTACCATCCTATTTTTGAATATAAAGCCCATTTACTAGCTTGCGCAAGTCCTTCCCAAAGAGGAAATAAATTGGGAAAATCCTTGCAGAAACTCTGTGTTCTGACTCAAAACCACATATTCTCTGTTAGGTTTGTGCCAGTAGGATTCCAGCCCCAGAAAGACTTAAACTACACGCTCAGAGCCAGTATATAAACAAATATTCCTGCTATCTAGAAGGAGAGCCATTTTTTATCACTGACTGTGCTAAAGAGATTGGTTACAACCCCTAAAGTTTTAAAAGGGCATGTAGATGAGTGGTTCACCTGGAGCAGTGGTAATCAGTGACAATGTGATGTTACCACACAGCACCACAGGAGCTCCAGAGAAGATCCCCAAAGGACTGGTACCTACAGCCCTGGTTTACCAGTGGTTTCTCTGCAAGAGAGTGTCCATACACCTTCCTTGGACTATCTGGATTATGTCATAGCAAAATACAATCAATGCCCCTCTGATCAATGGAACAGGGTGGTGACAGGTACTCTTAATTCACTGTTGTTAGTGAGTATTGACAAGCCTGTAATGATCAGGCTGCAGCGTGTCATTCATGCTGGGGGCATTAGCATTCTTTAAAGGTCAAAACCAAATCCTTCTAGAAGACGGAATTCCATACAGTTACTGGGAAACGCACGCCTTGCGAAGTCAAAGTGTACATCTCTGCACAACTGAGATTACCAGAGCTGAACTTGGGACAGTTGTTGGCATCATTAACGAGTTCATTAATTTGCGGGTGTACAAACACATGTACGCGTGGCAGGGATGAACACAACATGCAGAAGCAGAGTAAGAAAATTTCCAGGCTTATGTGCACAGATCATGTCAGTTTTAGAGGTCTGGCTAAAACACGGTCCTTGGATCCTGCAAGGGATCCACTGGATAAACTGGTCTTTGTAGGCATTTATCTGCACTCTGATACAGAGTCTGCCCATTTTCAGCTGGGTACTGGGTGAGCTTATCAACTTGCACATGCAAATTTGCAGAATTAAATTTGTTTTAAACCTTTTTAAAATTTTTTTTAAAAATATTTTTAAATTTTATTTACAATGCTATTTTATTTTCCCATGTTAAAAGCTGTGACACATAAACACTGGCGAGAAGTGGGGAGAAGAGACTCAATTTTCAACACATTGTTTCTGAACTGGGGAAGGGGCATGGTAAGAATCAAAGGAAAATAAAAAAGGGGATTGCAGAAACTACATAAACTGGCCACAAAATGATACTTACTTTGTGAGACTCTTACTAGCTCAGTCACACTGAAAACACCTGATGTGACAAAACTGTCCTGGAAGCCCAAATGTCCTACAAAACAAACAGAGTGAGAGAACTGCGATTAACTTTAAGCATATAATGACAGTATTCTCATATACTTTACTTTCATTTAGACTTAAAATGTGACATCTAATTTCCCACTTAGCAGTAATTATTGTTTATGTAGGTGGGTAACTAGTCATACAGCTATGTAGGCTGCTTTGTGGTTTCTATCTAGAGGTTAGGAAAGCTAACATGACACATCAGCGGGGAGATTTTTACATGTTAAAGCGTCTCAACAGGAAATCTGAAACAAAAGAGGACTATTTTAATAAACGGTTACCTTGGATGACCCCTAATGACTTCACAATTGAAATGAAAATACTGTACCTAGGAAACAGACAGGACAGCTAAGTTCCATAATCGTTTTAAACATTATTCTCTAAAGAAACATCTGATCAGGATTATCTACCCATTCATTCAAACAAAACAAGATTTAAAGATGTACTCTTCATTTTCTAAGGTTACACCGGGGAAAGCTTAAATAGCAGTGGGTCAAAAAAATTAAATTAATGCCTCCCCCCCAAAAAAAATAGAATTTCCTAACATTTAAAACTAGCTCTCGAAAAGAAAAATAAAACTCTGCATAAAAAAAGCATTAACTTTGAGCTTTGGTCTGTCTTTCGGAACCAGGGCACACGCTTCCACACTCGCCTCCCTCGTGCAAGGAATGCCTCCACACTTGGTATCAAGATGTTATTACACTTTACATAACAGTATTTTGCTTCTTCGCTGAAAACATGCCCACCACCAAATGTTCATTTAATTTTCACGGGTATGATCAATTACAAAAGGAGCAGCTTTCGGGCTGCGACCCAGGGTGAGAGCGGGGAGCGGGGTACGGCGGTTCATGCGGGATCTATCTGGACTTCAGTGAGAGGTCTGCGGTTAGTCGGCCACACTGACCTCCTGCTTTTGAAATCAGGGTCAAAGGAGAAATCTCAGGATAAAGAGATTATTAAAAGAACTGTAAAGTCCTACTTGTCCACAGGATAAGTGGCATACCTTTTTAGGTTGTCCTACTTAGAGTCAGTGATTCCGGCGCACGCACACATATATTATTGAATGTTTTGCAGGGGCACCATCTGCTCCGTTGTTAATTGTTTGTCAGATTCAGTACAATTCCCCTACATTCAGTATATTCTACTGAACCCTGAGCTCATCGTGGCAATACCTGTGCACCTTCCGTGAGTGACCACAGCAACAGGACTAATATGAGCTGTGTATTTATTCTCCTCTCTTTCTATCGGGGTGTTTTAAAAACCCCAACACCTCCCAATGCCATTTCTGCCCGCAGAATGGGAAGTAAAAGAAATACACCTTGTGTGATGTGGGAGGGAAGAGTTTGGGAGAGATCTGGAGATCCTCAGTGAATTCTGCTCCTGCACAGAAGAACCTCCCTGTTTCTGTGCGGATCCTACTGTGCCAGATAAAGGCAGTCGCTAAACTAACAGTCTTGAAACAAGTTTCTACATCAGGCATGTTTTTATACTTCAGCAATAATGATGAGTTTTCAAACTGTGTATATGTATATCTCTGGGCATCCTTGTGTATGTGTGTATACATATGTATTATGTACACAAACATATAAATATACACAAATCTGTCATGCTCCAGCTGTAGATAAATGCACTATAAAATATTGAAATTGATGCTGAAATTCAACACAAACAAATTCCTCAATCTGCAAACAAGGTTTTTATTTACATCGAGAGAATAAATTTTTCTCTACTTCAAATGAAAAAATGTTCTTACAAGCTTTTATTTTTCCTTATTTTCAAGTTAGAAATAGCTCTCAGATAATTGTAAGTGCTTTTGCCTGATCTGCTTTATATTTTACCATAAGAAAGGTGATGACTACATCGTTCTGCTTTTTAGAAACGGTTGCTGGCCCTACACAACGTTTGCGCGTTGACAATTTTCCCAAGTATTTTTAATATGAAGATCTACTTTTCATATGCTGCAGCAGACCTGCCTATTGAATTAAATGATCTGTGAATTAAAAATAATTCTCTCAGGTCTTCACTGAAACCACTCATGTGCCTAAAATTAAGCATATGCTTAAGTGCCTTGCTGGATCAGGGCCAGGGCGCTTACTACTCCGCAGAGCCCTTTGCAGGGAAGCCGGTCTATGCCATGGATCTCGAGCAACTTCCAGAAGAGCACTCAGCGATGCCACCAACATCTGCCACATGTTGGTTTTCCACCAAGCACCACACCGGCTCTGCTCTGGTGTCTACGTCCACCTGCATCTCCCCGGCAGGTTCCTATCCCACTGAGACTGAAGGTGAAATTGAAATACGGACATAAAAAACGAATTGCAGCTACGGTAGGATGTTTGGTTGATTTTTTTTCAAGGGATAGTCTAGAGCCTTTTGCAATCATCGTCAAACATGACTGTCACACAGCTAAATGCCTTACCTTAACCTAGATAACACAGGGACAACCACTAAGTGCCACAGAAGGGTTTTAAATACTTTCATAGAATCACAGAATGGTTAGAGTCCAAAGGGATCTTAAAGATCATAGAATCATAGAATGGTTAGAGTTGGAAGGGACCTTAAAGATCATCAAGTTCCAACCCCCCTGCCATGGGCAGGGACACCTCCCACCAGAGCAGCTCTTGAAGCTCTCAGGGTCTTGCAGGACATGAGAAAAGTTGAATAGTTTGTGCCTGCTAACATCATGATTCTTATTTTGCTGGGCATGCCCGAAATGAGCATGCACTTCTGTAGGCACATTTCTTATGCGTGGACATGTAACAGTAATCATTAAACAACAGCACGCAATGAGAGTGATTAGATTTTCATCTTCCAATACTGAAAATAAACATTTCACAAATGAAAGGTGCATTTCACAACTCTCCAATTTGCTATTTACTTATAAACATTAGGAAATCAGGGCTTCGTCTCGCCAATCATTAATAATATCTCGATACCCACAAAAGCGATGCCCTTGGCTTAGGGCTGTATCCTGAACTCCTCCCGATGCACGACTGGGCTGGGAATTCTCAGTTCAGCAGAACTCCATGAAAGTTTAAAGGTTTGCCTGGATGGGTCAGATTGCAAAATCCAGGCCTAAGACTGCAGCTTTTGCTGAGCTGTGATAACCGTGCACGGAGAAACTGAGAGGAACAGGACAAAGCAGCTAGATATGTAAAAGAAGAGTAACTGGGAACTAGCAGGATTGACAAAATATGCAAAGTAAACATTTTGCACCTATTAACAGGGGTCAAAATGCAAAAACGTATCAATGTGGCTGTTCCACTTAATTCCGAACGGGAAAAAAATAGGTAAAGTCAAGCAATTACATATGCAGATGTTAGCATTAACGAGCTCCTTTTCTGAAAAGATGATTAAACATCTTGAAAGCTTGCAAAATTTACTTTTCATATAGCACTTTACAGAAATACGTGCACTGTGATACTTTTGCTAAATATCCCAAAGATAGGACATTGAAATTGCTGTATACGATGGGGTTATCTCTGCAGCTTTGTGTGACAGTCACATTTTGGTAGTAAAGCAGGTGTTCAAAATGTGGATGAGAGAATTTTCCCTCACTTGATAAAAAAACTAACAGAGCTCATCCACTGAAATCCTGGGTATAAATTAAGACACCTGGATAGCAAAGGCAGGCCCTGACTCAGCAAAGCAGTGAAAGCACGTGCTTAATTTTAATCACATGCTTGATTAAAGCACATGCTTATTTGCCCTGCCAAATAAAGTGGGGCTGACAAAGTTAAGCAGGTATTTAAATAAATTGTTAAATCATTGCCTCTAACCCAAGCCTAGGTCCAGCTAGGAGCTAGCTCATCACACAAGACCTCACTTCAGCTCACGAGCACGATCGTTTTCCCCCCAAGGCAGGGAAAAAACCTTAGGTTAATAAGACCAAATTAAAAAAGCAAGTTAGGATACAGACTAACAAATAATATGCTATTACCCAGTCACAGGCTTGGTATAGCATACAAACACGATGCAACACTACCATAAAAGTACCACATGAAAAACATCATTCCATAACTTGATGACTACTTTAATTGGGGAGAAAATTCATAATGCAATTTACATATTCTTCTTTAAGATCCCTGTAAAGAAGCCAGAAGAAAAGGCTTGAATTGCTGGAGCCTAATTCTGATCTCACAGAAGTTTTAAACAAGTCTTTCTACCCTGATCAAATAAAGTTTCACCTAATTTTCTCCTAATTTACACTGGCAGAGGAGAAATCAGGATTAGGACGTGTTGTCTAATGCTATTTGTTTTGAATTATTAACCAAACATTCCTATTTCAATGAGTAAACGTGTACAAAGGCAACTAACCTTCGTCCTAAAATCTAGTTTACAGGGAGAGTATTGTCTGCTTTCCCAATTAATGCTGTAAAAAGGAGACTCAGACGTCGAGCTTCCAATCAAGAGCTTGTGTTGTAGCTTGAGAAAATCATGACTGATGCAATTACTTTTATGTAGAAGGTCTGAATATGGTCTATAGGTTAAAGTTCATGGGGTTTTTGTTCCTTAATTGAATATCAGAAGATGTTTTCAAGGTGCTCAAGGTATTATTGTTATTTAATTAACAGGCTTCCTTGTGTAATCCGGCTGTATTATTTTTCCTATAAAATAGTTAGATTGCACCATAAATATACAAGGTATTTTCTAAACAGAGATACAGCTGGTTTCCTGAAATCCAAGCTTAAATAAAAATGGGAAGGAGTTACTCCTTTGAAGACGAAAAAGTCCAAGTCCAGTTATTTCTCTTCCACTGCAGTCCAAGTGAAAATGTATTAAGCTTTGGAGAACAGCTTTGATTCCTTTTCAGTGTTTTGAAAATACACAAGCCCCCCAAACCAGCACTGAAGCCATTTCTAAAGCCCTTTTTTCATGTTCAGCATCTCACTATACATAGCCACCTTAAAACCTTAAAATAGTAATAATCAATTAGGGTCTCAAGCCTATTATCTTAACCAAATGCCTGATTAAAAGAAAAGCCCTCTCTGCTCAAAGTGCAACTTGATTCCTTTTGGGTTTATCCTCTATCTAGATAATCCCATGTTTCACAAACAATGTGGAGCAATAATATTGATTAGAAAATTAATGTCTGTATCACACAGCACACGCAGGCCTTGAGAGAGGGGACGTTATCAGAGGGAACCCGGATCACCCTGAGGACTCCCAAAAGATTAGCTTTTCCACGGCTGCACCGCCTGAGGAGGATGGGAGTCATAGAATTAGTCCTAATCTGCATTCTTCAGCAAAATGGAAAGGATAGAATATGGCTGCTTCAGTCAAGACCTTCCTAACATTTACACTCTGCTTAATTGGAAGGTGAGTTTATTAAGCCCAGGACGATGCAGCCATGGCAGCCCCACCACTGCATTCCCTTCCAGAACATCTCCCTCTGCACAGACCCAGGTTCCTGCGAGCACCGTGGTGGTGTGGTGGGACCTCTCTTGGTGCACCTCCTTTGTGGGAAGTGTCCAACGCCACGGCAAGTGTGGGTGGTCAGGAGGAGCATCCCAGGCTGAGACCAGCTCCTGCCCAAGCGCTCGTCTCTGGCTCACCCTTCCCATGACAACAGAAATGAAGATCACCAAGAGATACTTGGTCACCATCCCATTCTGGAAATGGAAAGCAGAGAGCCAAACTGAGATCTAAGAGACCATCTCTTCCAGCCCCAATACTCCCATTCGGATGGGAGACAGCACGAGGGAGTGTACAGAGCCCTGGACATTGCACGTAACTGTAAGGAAACCTGCATTTACCAACAGACCCCAAATACCCACCTCCAGAGCTGGCACAAAGGCCTCATTTAATTGCTTTGTACAAAACGCATTCCTCAAATTTGTAAGTGATAAACCTTTAATGGTAAATTATACCCCATTTTTAATTCATGGACCTTTTTATAGAAGAGTTAAGCAAGGTATTACACATTAAAGGTGATACAGAAACCACTCTCGTTCCCTGACAAATGCTCCCACTTCTATTTCAGCTTGTTATTTCCAATTTAATTTTAATACCACAGCTATAGCTCACCTTGGACAAATTACACATTTTCTTATGAAATAACTGCTGGGCCACATGTCGCATACGCCGTTATTCTCTCCGGCTCACGTACCTGCCTTTGGCTGAGGTTTTAAGAAGCACTAGAACTTTCTTTGTGGCCCATAGCAGGATGGATTAGACCGTCCAGGGCATGTCGTGTTAGTTCAATAGAGGAACACTTTTAAGACTTTAAAGTCATGTAATACAATTCTAGGCTGGATCTTTCTTGTTAAAAAAAGTAGAATGGGAGTGATTGAAAGAGAAAAGGGCCAATATTTGACAACAGAAATCAGCATAACCTTCTAACAGCGGCAGTCATGGATGACTGCCCTTTGACCCGGGGAGATTATGTGGGATTTCAATGACAACAGCTGGAAGTGAGCATGTGAGAATAGAGAACACAGATCTGAGGCCTCCTACAAAAGACTGCACAATCCCTGCCCAGATCTGAGTGTTGATTAGAAATTGTTTCCTGGTCCTGGCTTAATAGAGTGTGATAATGAAAGTTTTGTTAACCCTTCACAATATGCAAAAAATCACTAGTAAACAATTTGCCTTTTTGGTTTTTAGGTAAAAAAAGTGTCTGTTTTCACGGGGGCACTTCCAATACCAGTGATCAAGCTCAGCTCCATTTCCCTAGGGTTTGTATATACCTGGTGGATATTGGGAAGCAACATCTGAAGGTGCTAGGAGGTGGCTTGGAGAAAGGACTCTCATGACTTCACTAGGGAATCCACCCAACCCACTGTGATGGGTGTTCTCCAGATGTGAATCAGAAGAGAAATACACGTCACGCCTCACTGCGCATCGCCTTTCATACTCATGGCATTTGATAATCTCTAATAATAATAATAATAATGCCTAATTATTACATCAATATGTGTCACACTGAGTTCCAGAGTCTGGGCTGCAAATGAATAAATGTGGACCAGAGAAAAGGCGGTATCAGGCTGGCTGTGTCACCAACAGTCTTATCCTGCGTGGATCCACAGCAGCTTCAGCTCTCAGCTCATTTGGAGTTTAAGTGTAGAGATAGGGGAATTAATGGCAACTTACTACCGTTAATGAACTGATCGTAGATCGGAATCAATCATGTCAGGTTTTGTCCAAGTGGAGGGCACAAGGACAGTTCCTTTCTCTTGAAGACAAAGGTCTTCTTGAAGCACTGAAAGCCCTTCAAATTCGTGTTAAGGACCTTGTGCAATGGAAACCATTCCAAGATCTATGATGTCTGGTGTGGTTTTTCATTTCTCATGACTCCTAACATTGTAGGGTACTTTTTAGTACTCATATGCGTGAGAAACCAGTTAAAGACAGTTTTTTGATGTAACGATAAAAATTAAGAATTTCCCTCTCTACCATATACCAAATTCGATAAATAAGCTCACTGCATTAATATCGGTAGGGGCCTATAGCTTGCAAAACAACAGATGTCTTAAATTAGCATATTTCTGTTTCAGGTCCTCAATCCAAAAAGCAAATATTAAAGAAAAGAAGAAAAATCATTATAAATGGTCATACTTATTGGGCAGCTTATAAAAATAATGCGCTCCTCAAAAGCCTTTCGAAGTAAACGAGATGAAATCTACCCTGGGATAATCATTCTGGAATATTTATGGCGTCCAACAATAAAAAGAGTAATAAAAAGAAAAGCCTGCCTCCCTGAAAATAATAATATGAAGGAGTTATTTATCTTCATATTTTCATATCAACCCTGGTAACAAGAGCAATGACAGCTGTGATCTCCAAGGTCCGCGGTGATATTGCCAGCTCGGCTTTGCAGTTCGAAGCATGACTTTAATGTCCCAACGAACCCAGAGAGACCACCTGGTTTCCCTCAGCCTCCCTGGGATGCTGATGGCATCCCTGGGCTGCCAGCAATGGGGCACCCACCCACCCACCTTCTCACCCTTGCAGAAGAATGATAAATAGGGACACTGGAGGGTGAGATAGATATGGGAAGGTGGGTAATGCTGTCCAGGTTCCTTTTCCCCTGTAAGACCTTTGTGAAATGTCATGAGGTAGGCATCACATTAACCTCAGGACCCCTCCAGAAAGCTGAAAAAGCTCCTAAAACCCCCATAATGTAAGGATAATTTCTTTTTAGCTAGTCATTTTTTGATGTCAGCAGCATCTATCTGGTACAGCCTGAAAGCATCAGCTTCTACAACTTGTTTGTCTGGGCTGGATGGTGGTTGGTACTCAATCAAGTACCAACACAAATTCTGCCTCCTGAATTTTGTCCACGAACTTCTAGAAAGCTGCTGGCAGAATTAAGGGCTTGTAGAAGCTGGTACTGGGGCTTCATGCTGCAAGCATGACATGTAGCCACGTTCTGGCCTTCACACTGAGGGAGCATACCTCAGTACATGTAGAGTTTACTTGGGTTTTCACTGCTTCAAATCAGAATTTAGCTACAGTATTAATGCCATAAATATTATTGTTGATGCTGTGCGAGGAACACCAATGTGAAAATAAATGTAAGGATATTTAAAAACCGGTGTGGAATACTTAGGTATTCAGACTAATCAGGGACTGAAATAAGCACATTTGTTTCAAATCCTGTTTATAGCACTGCAGCCCCTCCCTCCTTTAAATCTTCCTCTTAACCATAGTGATGTTTATTGAATACCTGTCATTTCTCCAGCAGCATGTGCCAACAGCGGCTCACCAGTGCCAGGCTGCATGAAAACCCTTCTGTCTCCTATTCTCCAAGGGGCTCCCTTAGATCAACTACTCACCATACCCAATACACTGAAACCCATAAATTTGCAGATACTGCAGTCAAAATTCTTAACAGGAAAGTGCACCCATTTTGCCCAGTGTAGCATACTGAAATATCACATGGTGAGAAGCATTTCTCACCATGTGTAAACTGTCAATTTGATTTGAAATTAAAATTTTTGATTAACATGAGCATTTCTGAGCCTCCCGCTGGCAGCAGCCCTATTGCTGAAAAGTGACATGATTTGTGACACACATGCTGTACAGAAGCCCCATGCCAGCAATTGTTAAACCCATTTTCATTCTGCTTTAATACGGTATGACAGTCAGGAAAATAATTTTAATATTTAGGAGAAAGAGGGTAAAGGCTTAAGGACCAAAGTCCTTTATGGGTGTAAAGGAGGATTAGAGCAGCACGAAAAAAAATGGCACGGAGGTCTCCCCGTCTGACGAGTCATGTCTCTTTTCAGCAACAGGGACCATCTGCAGGAGGCTAAGAAAGGTCCATGGTGAAGCACAAAGCCTTCTTTTAAATCCAGTTGATATTTCAAACACAGCATGAGGTACTTTCCACCTATGAATGCCGAGATGCTTGTGCACGGGGAAACGCTTGCAACTTCAATAATTAAACCCTCTCGTACAGGAGGTAGGATTTGCTGTTTTCCACAGTGGTCTGTTCTTTTCCCATGTTGATCTTTTCCCCAGAGGTATCCATGGTCCCTGGGGACGCTAACATTTATACGCCGAATTACTTAGGAAAGAGGTGAATTTTGTGACTATCAAGAAATTTTAAGCCCAGGAATCCACCTCTTCAGCGGGGTGGTGGGAGGGTTTTTGTTTCTTTAAAGAGCAACCAAGTGAACACAAGAAACGGGACGCTTTTGCGGCGACAGATTTTAAGGCTGTGATACAGGCAGGCAGAAGACAAAAGTTCAGTGGGGATTTTTATAAACGTAAGCCTGTGTCACTGTTGCAAGCTGCTGACTCAACTGTGTCACCTGCCTATTTCTCAGAGTGGATCATTTTTTTTTTTGGTTGTTTTTTTTTCCAGTAACATCGTGTTCTGAGGAAGTTTATCATGAAACAAGTATCGTGAACAGTCATTCTGAGCAGCACAACAGCTTTGATAAGTGTCGACACGCATCTGACTCTCCTTTGAGCTCCCAACACTATTCATCACATTAAACACTCGCCTCTGCTGGACTCTCTGCTCCTAGTAAACACGGAGCGATGCCTAATTGCCATAATACAGCAAGTTTTTAAAAAAATGTAGTATTTTAAACATCATTTGAGATGGTGAAACGAAATACCAGGGTGATTCAGATGCCCTGGAAGTATTCAGTCCTCAGCATAAAGCTGTGGGCTCATTTATGTTAATAACAGCACTCCAGAACTCAATCTGCATGAAAAACACCATCCTCAATAAAGCCATGATATATAGTTATTATCTGTCTGCAGGTTCTTTTAAACAAGTCTTAAGTTTAAATAAGCATTGTATGTAAATATCTAGTTTTAATTAGGATATTGCCAAGAAATTATACAACTAGACTCAGTGATGCTGTAATTATTTCAGGGTCTATAAAACCCTCCCTCAGCTGGTGGCAGCTGAGTGGACCCTCCAAGGTTACCCTGCAGACGAGCTCGGAGCTGAACTGAGGGAGTCTGAAACCCTGTGGACACAGAATTAGGGAGCTATAAAAAGAGGTGTTGGTGTGGTTTTGTGTGTTGCTTTTTCTTTAATTCACTTCTTAGTTTATAGTTATAGGAGTAACCCATGTATTCAGAGCAGAATTCTCTAGAAAAGCCCAGTGTCCAGGAGGAGCTGGCAGGGCCAGGGTCAGGCGAGGGCGGACACTTTCCTGCCCTGCTTTGCTGGGTGATATGGACAAAAACCCCGTCAACTTCATCAGCTGTTTCCTCTCATCCTCCCTTCCTGGCACCCTTCTCTCTTCACACCAAGGCGCTCTTAAAAGACCGTGGCTGGACGCCACGATAATGGAAGCTGTGGAAATATCTGCTGAAGATTAGATAGTGTAAACGCGACACAAAAATAAGGATGCTGGGCATGGAAGCTAAGTCACAAGGATCAGCCAGCTCCACCTTTCCCCACGGGCTCTCCTCTCCCTTCAGAATTGTTTCTCACACCTTCTCTGCTGACACCACCACTGAGTACACTTCAAATCGCAATAAACCCTATGCAAATCATGTTCCTCTATTTACCTACTCTCCTTTCTGTTGTATTTCCTGGAGTTTTCTCTCCAGAAGGCTGTTGCCCTGTTCTTTGTACAGAACAATCATCTCCTAACTTCGACAACTTTCAGTCCCAAGGAGGCTGACTTCCACTAGGTTTACATGTTAATTGTCCTCCTGGCTGGGAGGGGAAGAGACTTTCCACTAGTCATGGCATGACAACAGTGTGTCCTTGACTGTCCAAGTTACCAGGTTCATGAAGTTCAGCTAGGGCCAGCCTGAGAGATCCCTGTATGGAAGATGAGGGGAACCTCATGGGGCTTTTCTCCAGCAGCACCTGGGCTGTCTCACCTTGGAAAGCAAGGTATCAAGATGCTCTGGAGTGAAGCTTTGATATACTGATGGCAGAGAAGACAGAAAGGGATGGGTCTGGAAGCACAGTAACGCTTGTCTAGGGACATGTCAAGCTTGCACAAGACCTAAAGCACAAAACTTGATGCTTACAGATGTAGATTAGGCCACTGTAAGCAAACACCATGTGCCAACCAAGTCTAGGCTTGCAACTCCTGCCCAGACAGCAGAGTCTGTGTCACTCTCTCCATACTGAGGGCTGGGAACTGAAGGGGTTGTCCTTATTGCCTGCTAGCAGAGAACAAAGTGCCTCCACCGAGCACAGAACTCCTGGGTGGCCAGCAAGTTCTGCACCAACTTCACCAGTTACACAGGGTGTCTCCAGAGAAGAACAAAAGGGTGGAATGACTAGAAAAGGCACCAATGAACCTCCACAAGGAACATGTCACTCCCTCATCTGCATTTGATGGAGTCCACTGGGAGTGTGAAGATACACAGGAAAAGTACTGCACAACCCGAGAAGAAACACAGCCCTCGCTGGGTGATCCAGACTCTCCTGCCTCATAGCCCAGTCTCTGCCAGGTCTTTGACTCCTCCAAGTATTGAGTAGGAAGCCTCACAGACTTATCAACTGACATCCCAAAGACTGGTGCACTCGGGGTTAGGCAGGCAACCACGCTTGCAGACAGCGGTGCAGAACGCAGAGTGTATCAGCGGGTAATTCCCCCAGCCAAGTCCCACACCAGCAGCATAAATCCAGTGGGAAGAGACTGCTGGATGTGGAGACCAGCAGCAGAGCTCTGCATGATGACTGAGACTCTCTTTCTGTTTTATTCTAAGCTTGTGTTTTGTAGGGCAGGATGCCCTGTCTACATTCTTTTGCAGACTAAGAATGGACATTTATTAACAAGTACTTGGGCGGACAGCCCAAAACTCTAGACTCCTGGCCTGGGACTGTATGACAGAGAGGGTCAGTGACCCTCGTTTGTGTTTACTGTTCTTCTACAGACACATGTGGGTGTGATAGGGGCATTCACTTTCTCAGGTTCGGGCCAAGGTCAGGCCAGAACACAGACCAAATTTATTTTCTCTGTGTAATCTCCTCAGATTGTAGCCCAAAGGGGGCCTCCGAGTTCACGAATTGTGAGTGTATCCTGAGGGATTTGAGATTAACAAGGTAAACAGAAGGGGCAGAGAGGGACTTTCTTAGTCCTTATCTAATTTCATGTGCTCATCCTATGTGTGGCAGACATGGTGGTTCCAGGGGAAATGCCTCAAGGACCTGAGATGACAAGAGTGGGATGTCTCACTCCAGGAGGCCACCTCCAGCAACTTAGACACAGTCCTGGTATAGAGGTGAGGACCTAAGATGTTAGTCTGGTCTGCTGAGCCTATGTGGTACTCTTTCCATGGTAGAAGGCTTGCTTCTCTAGACCCTCTTACTCCTCCCCACTTTTGTGTAGCACAGAGTGGTACACAGGGATGCAGAAATGTGGCAGTGAGGTGCAGTCCTCATGTCAAATTCCCTACCTGCATGTATTTGGGACAACCTGAAGATACTACAAGAGCTAGGGCTTCAAGTCTGGACCACGCTTAGCAGCCTGGTTCACCTGCCCAGTGACAGCCATCAGGCTTGTTCTAACAGCACCCTGCTTGTAAACGATGAGACTTTGTACCGTGTCTGACTCTACATGAAAGGCAGACCTTTGCTGATGAGCAGCAGATGAACAGGAGGAAAGAATGAAAACGGAAAAGGAATTCCACTCACAGGGACCTTTACATTAAGCTAAAGCAACTCAGGTAAAAAGGAAACCCATCCATTATGGTTTGCAATGCATAAACATCTATTTCTTCTCTATTCCTTCTTCTCTTGCATTGCTGAAATACAGAAATAAAGGATAAAATAATGATGGATGGATTTTGGAAGGCTCAGAGTTCAACTCAGGATGGATGTGATCCCAACATTTCAGATTCTTATCTCATCGTAATTGGAATAGCTGAACCTCTCTTGTCTGCAAAATTAGGCAAGAGATCCTGTGAGAATGGGCTCTTTTTCATAGCAGTTTAGTCCCCAGGCACATAGAAGAATGAAAACAAGAAATGGAACAGAACATTTTTACTTTTGAATACTGGCTTCAGCTGGGCAGTTTAGAACAAAACTTCACTGGAAGAGTTGAGGAGGAAGTTCTTGCTGCCAGTATGCCCATCCCCAGACACATTCTTCCACAGAGCACATAAACACTTCTCTAAAATGATAATTTATCTAAGAAACTCCCATTTTATAGTCTTCAAGAGAAAAACAGAAAGGGAAGAAAGTACACGTGGGCAGTGTCTACTCTTCTGCCCCAAAGAAATCATTCCACCAAGTCACTGTGCAGTGCTAGAGCTACCTTTGCTCTTGCAGCAAACTCTTTCTTCATCTACTCTGGCTTTTAAGGATGAGCAGGAGAAGGATGAGTGACTTCCCTCAGCAGCAGAATCTCAGATCCAGAGCAATTACAGCATTAACCTGCAACATTTCAGTTTTACATCTCCCCAAGGTTCAACAGAGAGAGAGAGAGATGAATTCCCAGAAGAACCAGTATCTCTGATGATTATAGAGGGAGAGTGAGGACTTTAGGTTCATAGCCAGTGCCTCATTTTAATGCCTAATGTTAAGTGGGATGAAATCCAAGCCTAAGAAGTCCATATACCACGTTAGCACAGACCTGAATGAAAATTTGCTTTCCTCACCCATATCTTGCCACAGGCAATCTCTCTTTAGATGCCATGCTTCTCTATACTTACATTTATATCTACTTTATTGTTTATTTTTTTTTTAAATTCAGAAGATTGCAGAGTACGATTATTGCTGAGTTATCCTTGTGTTGCTGTCCTTCCTCTGGTTCATTTGCAGGAGGGAATAATGGTCTGTCACCAAGGTAAATTCATTACCCGGCAGATAATGCCACAGTGTTTCTGCTGCCCATTTCACAGTAAGACATTCTTTTTCAATGATGTTGCATCTCTGTTCTCGTGGGAACAGTTTACGGCTGACATAGCAATAGTAGTAATAACAACTTACATTTATATTGTACACAGGATGATCTTTACTTCTCTCTCCTTCTAACAGTGGACCTAGTGCAAATGCATCCTTCCCGGCCATGACAGACACAAATCTGGATTCCCCAATCCCGGACTGCCTCATTCCTCAGCTTTTTTGCTCAGACTGTCATATTCTCTCCAGACTCATTTATTATAAATTGAGCTGTGGGTCACAAGCAATCCGCTGCTCTGAGCTTTCCTTCACAAAAATCTGTGGGGTTCCCCTCCTGCCTCAAAACCACAGCTACCTCCGAGTCCACCAAGCTGCTGTCCATCCTCTCCTGCTTCTCACCCTTTCCTCCCCCAGCTCAAGCTATGGCATGCTCTGCTGTACGATAAAATTGGCTCCCCTCCGTAGGCCGTGGGGGACACGGCTAGCTCTCTGCATTCTGCTACTGGAAATTTCCTGAAAGCGAGTTCCCTGATTTTTTAAGGACTTTGGAGGTATAACATGTGGGAAAATTGCAGGTGGTCTGCACTGCAAAGCTGGTCAGGTGGGGACAACCCTCAAACACCAGCAGGTTTTCAGATGGGGATGCAGCTGTCAAAGAGCCTTCTGTTACAGATACAGATTTAAAAGCAAGGAACAGAAGTAGAAAAATAAGAGGGACAGAGGTCTAGATTCTCTGTGAGTGAGTGTTTCAAGCTATGGAAGAAGTAAGAAGAAATGCCAGGGGAGGTTTTGGCCCACCGTGGTCTGAAAGATGCTGCTGGCATCCTTGTGCCTGGCTAAGGGCTAGTAGGAAGCTGCTGGCCTGTACGTACCCTGGCACTGCAGCACCAAAGCACAGCATCTCCCTCTGTCACCCAGCAGAATGGGACAGGGGGGTGACACAGCAGTGAGTCCACGGGAGAAAGAAAAGAAAAATGTTTGTACCCCCAGCAGCAGCCCTATCTTTTCCTCGTGCCTCCATTTGCCAGTGACAGGAGCGAGGTGCCGGCTCCTCATCCTAGAGTGTGGCTCGCAGCGGATCCCTTTGCTTCAAGTAGGAGCAAGGGAGGGTGAGAGGTAATGATTAGAGGCACTCTAAAATGATTACATTAATTGAATCTTATGAAAATGGAAAACAATGGTAATGTGTAATAATAAAAACCCACTATAACCACGTACATCTCTTGTCTGCTAGAAAGTGCTTCACTGACTACAGATTTACTCTGGGGCACAGCAGGAAACTTTTCTCCTTTAAATTTCATCAACCCTTTTTTCTTTTTTTTCTTTTTTTTTTCTCCTTCCTTTTTTTTTTTTTTTTTTTCAGAGAAAAATACCAGCTATCAAACCGGTGTTTCCCATGCACTCCTAAGACTCCTTAGTGCAGTGCCTGGAGGTGATAGTGTGAACTCACTCAAGAATGCAAAGGCATTTTATAAATCATTCGGTTTCAGCAGGAGGGGGGAGAAAGGGAGAAGGCAGAGGGATGATATAGTTTACAGCACATACTCGGCAGTAACTCCCAACTGTCAAACTTCAGCATTTTCTTCAGTTGCAACAGTGGTTAACAAAAAAAAATAAAATGTTAAGACAGCAGACATGAAATGCACATAGTAAGCAGCACATTTAATCAACTGGCACCTCTCTACCACCCCACCACCAAAATCTACCCGGACAGTATCACAACCCAGAAAAAAAAGTTGTATAACTGAAGATAGGGCAGAAAAAGGAGCAGAAATGAATAACATGAACTGCTGTAAACAACTTGCGGCATCCTTTGTGTGCAAGATAACAATAGCGGAGTTAAAAGAGTATGTTTACCCGTGTGGCTTGCTCCCCTCACCTTCCTCCTGCCCCCTGTTGCCACGCTCACTACCTCGCTCCTGGGAAAATATTTGCAAACACCATTGCAAATAAAAGTCTCCTTCTCACTTTCCAAGAAACGGATCTGGTATTTTTCCATTTCAGTCACACCGTGGCCAAGGTTTTGGAGGGGGTTTTATTCTCGCAGCCCTGTGAGAGTCACCCTAACCTTTCTTTCCATCTCCTGTCTAGCAACTTTTGCAATTAAAAAAAAGCATCTACAAGTGAAAAATAGTATCTGATCAGCTATAGACATTTTCTGTAGAATTTTCCATAGGCTGGTATTACCAAACTGTCCTCCCCTGACAACAGCACCAGTCCAGCGTGCAACTGCAGTTCACACGCACCGCTGTGCTCATGTGCACAACTTCAGATTTACAAAATTAAGGCTAGTTGGAAAGCACCTGAATAACCCATGAATCTGCAGCATACGCAGATACATCGATTTTTTCCCTGAACGTGCAAACCAAATATGAGTATGAAGGTTGGAATAATTCATTTGACTGAAAATCACCTTCCACCTGTAAAACCAGGTATGATTCATCCAGGCACTGCACCACACGCAGAAACCAGAGGAAGGTGTGAAATAACGACGTACGTTTTCACGGTATATATGCATATTTGGAAAGGCCTAGAGTCAACAGAATACCTCCTGCCTTGGTCAGGAAGTCAGAACAAAAGAACACATGAGCACGAGTGAGAAAGCACGATCCCTTATCGCAGCTCTTGGCGGTGGCCCCGAGCTACGCTGACATTCACGGCCGAATGAACCAAGCTCTAGCTGAAGCAGCAGAGGTTTTGGTGGTGATGGTCCAAGATACGGTGAAGGAGAAGCATGTAAGAAGGAGGAAAAAATAGGCTTTGGTTATGAAGATCCAGGCTGGCTGGGACTTAAATGGTGGGGGACCTCTGATGCTCTAGTTGGACCTCCAGCCCTTTCTACCTCCTGCAGCTGGCACAGCCAGAGAGCCAGTGTTTCCCCAGCTCATCTGCAGAGCACAGCTACTGCAGCGCGTTTGTAACTTCCAGTGGTTTGACCACAGAGAGCAAAATTTTGGCCGGGGAGTGCTTCCCATTGCCTGAGAGCAGCAGGGAGCCAGGCCGGATTTTGCCGTTGCCATCTCTGAGTGCAGGGCTCCCACTCACTTCAACAGTTCGACTGGCACCGCTGCAAAGAGACACTACCTAAATAGATGTGAAGTAATGAATACTTGGGATAAGCGACTGATTTCAGAGTGTGCTTTTATCCACAGGCCCTGTATTTATAGTTCAAGCCTTTTCAATTAATACGCACACCCTAAAAGAATTAAACTACTAATTATCACATTTTACCGTGGTTCACAGAACTTTCATCAGATCTAGTAAATGAAATCACGAGTTCAGCAGAAGAAGCTTTACTGCGCCAAATTATGTCAAGGGTATATCATGTTGATAATAAAAGATCACTTGGTTGGAAGCCTAACCTAGAAGGTTGGGGAGGCGTAAAAAGTTCACATTTTGGATCATGCTGCTCTGGTGTGGGCGTTCTGTGTTTTTTTTTTTCTCGGTTATTGTGGAAGGCAATTTTCCTGCAAGTAAAATTTTCCCTTTGTCTTACATTACAGGCATTAGGAAATTCTTACATCAAAAGACAAATAGACAGGTTTGGGGTTTTGTTTTGCAAGTTAGGCCTTGGCATCACATTCTCTTCCCACTAATAAACTCCTCTCTCTTCTGGACAGAAAATTAAAACGATGCCCATACCACAAATAAACTTCTTTCCCCTAAGTGCCCAGCTTCTTGGTGGGCAAACGTGGTATTCAAAAGCATCCTTCAGCCTGTGGTCTGCTCAGGCAGCAGCAATTACTCTGACGCAACACAACTCTCGGCTGTTAATTAAACAGCAAGTCCCTCAAGAAAACATACCAAAAAAACCCAAATCCCAGTTCTAGTGAAAACTGGAGATTGCTCAGAGCTCCAGCCACCCTTCCCAGGACTCTGAGAAGACTGGCTGAAGTTATCACCAAGGAATCTCTCAACATGCAAAGGTGGGACGCAGTTAGAAGGGGCTGGGACAGGGACATAGCCCAGCAAGGTGGCAGAGGAAGGGGTGGCAAACTGGAACTGCTGTGGGGCAAAGAAAAGCCTTGGCCCTGCAGAGCAAGGGATGGAAAATCACCTAGTGGAGGCATGGGACCTTCTTAGGAGGGGGTTCCTGGCCAGCCCACTTCTGGGCTGCCCTCTAGATGGCCGTTGCTGTTATCTTGTGGATAGATACAGGCAGAAAGGAACGGAACGGAGCAACAAAATAAAAATATATTTTGAAATGACTCAGAATAATTGCAGCAGCTGTATTTATGCACCTTACCCACTGGAAAGCTTCATTGCCTTTTTCCTGTACACACATAGGGAGAAATAAAAATATATACTCTAGCCACATTTTTATTTCTCCTCTCCTTTGCAGCATTCAGCCACTCCAAGCGTAATGAACGTTTCATGTCTTTCAAGCACTGCTTTGTCATGCTATAAGCATTCATTTCACGCTTTGAATATTTCCTGTCATACTCGCCTTGGACAAATTTTTTTTTGTGGGAATGCTCTGCTCGTGAAGGTTAATGGTGAGCAGCAGTGAAAGCTGAAGTCCTCTGTCAATCCCCAAGTCTCAAACGCTGCAGGTCACTGATGATAAAGGCTCTCCAGCCGGCCCCAGCAGAACTGACCCGGATTGACGACCGCGTATCTCGCCCGACTGACAGTCAACACCCTCGGCTGTTGCCATCGCAGGGTCCCCTCAAGAGGGTGCCAGGTACTGATAAGCAGGCTAAATCCTCAGCCTAGCAGAGGACCTGCTAAACCCTGGAAAAGGTGCAACTCTGCCTCACAATCTGGACCACAAACTCATTTGACTCTGAGCGCGAATCTCCATGAAAACGTGGTAATACAGGGAAAAAATGGTGTTTTCTTTCCTAATTATTCAGAGGCTTCTTCACGACAGTCATGAAACTGGCTGGGAAATACAGCTGGATGTTGTGGAGTTTCAGTTCTAGACTATTATGAGTAAAATACCGTATCTCTAGTTCTTGCTAGAATCTATCTGTAATGAAATAAGATGATAAAAATGCAAGACTGAATCACACACAAGTTAAATTTATAACCAGACATATCTGCTTTTGTTTCATTGGGAAAGGCTGGCTCTCAGTACTGCCTACATGCACTTTCTCTCAGGGGGTGATGGAACACAGGTTGGACCTCATCAGACCTTCGTCAGCAGATGAGTCCCGTTAGAGTCAACAGTCCACATGGCAGAAGACACCAGCCCCCCCGGCTGGACCAGAGCCTTTCAGACCTGGACAAAGTTCCTGATTGCCATTCCCGGCAGACAACGTGATCTGCAAGGGTGCAAATCCGTTTAGAATTTGGTCCTGGCAAGTTACAAAGGTGCAAACAAGCTGACATCACCAGGAGCTTTAACTTCAGCGCCAGCTATGAGATTCCTTATTGAAAATGCTAAGGGCTTTTTTTTTTTTTCTTTCCCCCCAAGCTTTCTCTGAAGCAAAGTTAATTTTAGATTAGTCCCTCAGGCTGTGATAACTCCTCAGTGTTGCTCTGTAAACAAGAGAGGAGAGTCTTCTTGCATTTCTAAGATTCTGATGCAAATGATCTCCCACCAACACAAACACTAATAAAAGCTGCCATTACCCTCTTTTGCGACTGTAACCGACAGAAAACTTTCTCTGCAAGGCTTGGTTATCCACTGCAAATGAGGTGTTTCAGGAATGTTAAGTCATCTGAGACTGTGTTGTTTCGAAGAGCACCAGTTTTCAGCATTGTGTGCTCAGAGAACTGTTCCTGCCCCTGCACTCCTCAGGTGGGAATGAAGGGGCCCGTCCAAGGAAGGTTGACAGGAAGGTTGACTTTTTAATGTTCTCAAGTCCCGCTGCACTTGCAGCACCTCCTTGTTAGGGAAGTGTGAAACTGATTGGCATCAAGGTTAGACACAGCTGAGAGCTTGGACTCCACCTGAAGGAGCAGAGATAGGAGGTTAAGGCATGGCCTGAGGAGAAGGGATGGCCTCGGAAGGTGGTAGGTTTCTACCAGTCAAATAAAAATCTGGCTGTTGAAGGAACTGGAGGTCTCTCAGCTACCACTTAACTTAAGAGGTGGTTGAGTGGTGGGGACGACCACAAAGAACAGTTACATTTTCTGCCCATCTCAGCTTCAGATGAGGGTTGGAACAGTGAACCCTGCATTTGAGAAGAGTGCCTAACCCTGCGGCCAGGCGGGCATCACTTCCACCAGCTGAAGCAAGAATGCCAGGTTTTGGGACCCAAAAGAAAGTGTACAAAAGGGGCTGGACTCTGCAGCCTGTTAGTTAAGGCAGAGGGGTCTTTCTAAAGCTGCTTTTGCCTTTTACTGGGTTGCAGATAATCCCCTCCTTCCTCGCAGCCAAAGCTGTACCACGCCTGCCACGGCCAGCCTTGCAGAGAGAAGAAAAGGAAACTTCTCTTTGCGTGTGTTCCCACTATTGCCTTCTCTTCCCCCCACAGCTTGAGGACCAGAATTTCTTCCTTTATGCTTTCAGGCATGGAAAAGTAAGCATATACTCACACATTTTTTCAAGTTTAATACTCAAGTCCAGCCCTACTTAAGTAAAGAATTCACAGATGATATTTACAAGTCCAGTGTAATTACTGCAGGGTTGAAAAACGAGTTCTGTGAGTTACGGTACATCATTGTTTTTCTTTCTTTTTTTTTTTTAATGTTACAAAGAACAATGTGCCTTTCATTTCCTGCAGTGCTGTTAAGGTACTTGCAGCTCAAAGCAAGCAAGAATACATTAAAAGTAGAAAGCATTTGGTCTGGGCATTAAACATTTTTATTTTTTAGATAAATGCCTCTCCCTCTACAGGAATTGTTTGAGCAATGAATTTGGCACACATTTGTAATCAGCTGTACTAACGAAGGCTGCCATGCCCACTTGAAACGGGAGAACTTACCAACTTCTTTAAAAAGAATGTGCTCATCTACGACTAAAGCGGTGGTGCTACCAAGCCGGGAGTTATCAAATCCCAGCAGTGCATGCTCCAAGGGACATCACTTGTCTGCAGCAAATGACCCAGTGTCCTCCTGCTCTGCCCAGCACACTCCGTGCGTACCTTTACGCTGCAGTTATTAATTTGCCAGGACGGCCACATCAAAGGCAAACCTCGCCTTGGTGGATGTCTGACATCCATTTACTGACAGCAGTAACACAGCGCTGTGCCACAATCATTAACTACTTTGTTCTACACCCTCCTTGCCTTTTTTTTCGGAGTTAAACTCCTGCTGGAGCAGAGCAGGGTCTGACTTTTAATATCCAGCGAATCTCTGGAAGCTAGGAATCACAAATATCCCCGCCTCGCAGACAAAAAGACTGAAAAGTTTTCCTACAGAAGTTTAAAATAATGCTACTTGCTAAAAAGAAAATCTACCCGATAGCCATTTCCACGACTGAAAGAGAGAATAAAAGCCCTCGAGAGAGACCACGGCAGTGCTGAGCTGGGAATTCAGTTGTTCCTGATCCCCAGGCATGCAGCCACTTCACTACAGCAGACTAGCCATTTTGTCACCCTCGGTTCCCTGAAAACTTTGTTTATAAGTTTGTTTATAAAATACAACACCAAACCGGTGCTTTTAACAAGCTTTTAAAATCAATAACCTTTTTTTTTTTTTTTTTTTGATTGGGTGAATTGCAAAATCACTTTGCGGTGCCAACTGAAATGAAGGTTTTACATCCCATTAGGCAACTACAAAAGTAGGGAATATTCCACACGGGTGTTCCACCCAGCTGGTCAGAAAAAAGCCACCATCTGAGCAAACTATCAGGCCATCGGAACATGCTCCTGCCTTTTGAAACCAAGCTGCTGGTCTCTTTCATCATCCCGCCTGCAAATTTCCTCACCCAGGTAACAGACAGAGAAAATTCTGGCTTTTCTTCCTCTCCCCAAGAAGCTTTTTCCCATTCTAACGGACCCAAGAGACAGCAGCCCCCTGCACACCAGTCGGTTACACGTTAGCTTTACCCCGGGTTCCAGGACAAGACATCTGGACCTTGGACCATACATGCATGAACAAGCCCTGCCTTGCATGCGTGTTTGCTTTTCATGATCATCGTGCTGGATCTCTCTCTTTCTTGCTAGAATAATAATAAAAAAATTCTAAATTTTTCAGTTGTGATCAAGTAAATGACTCCCTGAAAACTATTCTGGCTTAATGAAGGCTGAAGAAGAGTTGGTGCTAAAGCCACCGCTAAAAGCAGAAGATGTCACCACCTTCTCTGCCTCTGATGATCCCACTCCAGAAAATGCAACTCTGAAGCCCATTAGAAAAAAGGAGTGGCTCTAAAAAAGAAAGGCTTTTTTTCCCATGAACTTCACTTTAATGAAGGTTAGCCATACGGGCTTTTCAAAATAACACATACAATTTAGGATGATAAATTAAAATCTCTAGTAGGAGGCCTTCTTTTTCAGGGCTGTATAGTTGACCCTTTTGAACCTACATTACTCAAGGTATGCAAAATATATGTGTATAATAAATAGCTCTAGAATTTATGGAGTGGAACAGAAAGGATATTAACAGGCAAGTAGAGAGGCTGTATAACCCTCACAAGGCCTTTAAAGATTTATTTTTTTAAAATGAAGGAATGTATGCATATAAAAGGTAGTACTTAATCGATACCCTTCTTTGTGCCTTCCAGAAACACATGTAAAACTATTCCAAATCTGCCCTCAATCTGGTCATTCCGCTGTTAGCGTCGCTGGGAATAAGATTATTCACAATACTGTTTTTCTTTGATTTAAAAAATATATAATTCCTCCCTGTGTGGCCCCATTCCCACTCTCAGTAAAATCAATTACGAGACTCCCATTGACTCCGGAGGGATTTGGATCAGGCCCTGTGGAAGTGGGTCTACAGCAAGCGTAGAACAACGCAGTTAATATGATTTACTGTGTCCGTTTCTGTGCGTGCAGTTTTTCATTTTCTAAAGCCTGCAGTTTTGCTTTCATCCTCACGTTCAGCAGATAAGAGCTGCAGATCTGTGTTGATCTACACCGCGGGCCGGGGGGCTGTGTGTGCCCAGAACCAGCTCTCAGCAGCTTCCCTGGGGGGGAGCAACCCCTTTAGGGCCTTAGATGTGCTCCTGAAAAAAATCTCCCACACAAGGTGCACACTCAGGAGGCTTCTGCTCTGGTGGGGAAAAACACCCTTTAGTAAAAGTGAGAAAAATAAAAATCCTTTTCCTGTTTATTGAAAAAAATAAAAAAGCACCGAAAAAGTACCTTTTGCAGGTCACCAGTAAAGTTCCAAGAATTCACTAAAAGCTTGTTTTACAAGGAAGACTCAGGCTCCAAATCAGAGCTATTTCATTTCACCAGGCTCTTACAGATTTTACATTATTAAACACTGACATTGCCACTTTTCAGGGTGGTTGTTGAGTAACAGGCTTCCTTAAGACTAAGAAACTGCAGGGTAAGAAGAACTGTGGTTTAATAGCTGTGAAAGAATATTATCTAAACACGAAATGCTTGGTGCCTAATACATTCTAAATTAAAATATGATTTAATAAACATAGGCAATATATTCCCCACAAAAAAAAAAAAAAAGAAAAAAAAAAAGGCAGAATTGGCAGAACAAAAATCACAGTTTAGTCAGTTCTTCTCTTAACCTCGCAATCCTTTGGCTACCAATTAGAATTTCTGTGAACAGGATTGATAAGGGAAATTAGACACTGTCTTTCAGAAATAACAGAAATGTTTTAAGATGGTATGTTCAGAGATGAGCGGCACAAAATCTATCAAAATATGAAACCTTTCATATTGCAGTGGGAGGAAAATACAAGAACCCCAAAAGCCAAAATCTCACCAGCCCAGAGAGCCCGATGTTCTGTGTCCTATGATACAGGCTGAGAATTTTAAAGTTTTTTACGTAACTAAACCTGTTCTTCTTCCTTTACTTCTACCTGCTGCTTAAACCCTGACCCAAACGCAGTCTGGATGTGGATGCAGCCCCTCAAACTGACTCCCACTTGCAGTTTGGTTGTTTATAATAAAGTCCCCCAAACACACGTTGACCACACAGACAGCTGTAGGGATGCCCTGCAAAGATTTGAGGCAAAACCAGGTAGTTACTCTGCGAAAGGGCAATCACAGCTGCATNCACTTTGGGGGAAATTATTTCTAAGTCCTAAATATAAGTAGGAAAACTCAGTTGCCAATGGGCCAACAAAAATTGTTGAGCTCTACCTTTCTTAACCATAAAAAGGGAGAGAAGCCGTTCACACACACACTTATCCTTTCACATACCACTCCCTACAGAAATTCCCTATTATTGAACGATTTTTTTCTGTTTTTTTCCAGGCTGCTTTACAATGCAAGCCATTGATTCAGCAGAAGCTGCTGCTTCTACTTTAAAACCGTCCCAGTTCAAAGAGTATTAGCGCTCCCAAAATTCACGCTCCTGCTGCTCCTTCCAAATGAGCTCAAGCCGCTGCCACCTGCAAAACTACAGAGGAGAAGGAATGCCAAGCTCTAGTTGAGCCTCCCTGCCCTGCTCACCCGTAGTATCTACAACCTTCAAAGCATTTAGATAAAAAANTTATAGACAGAATATTTCTACATGAGATGGATTTAAATGTACCAAAAATGGTGACAGGTTGTAGAGACGCAAACCCCACACCCAAATTCTTTGCCATGTAGACCCCAGTACAGCAGGTCCCTCATCAATACTTAGGTCTTCTAAAAAACCATCTGGTTATGCATAACAAAAGTCAATAAATAATAATAATANTCCAGGCTGCTTTACAATGCAAGCCATTGATTCAGCAGAAGCTGCTGCTTCTACTTTAAAACCGTCCCAGTTCAAAGAGTATTAGCGCTCCCAAAATTCACGCTCCTGCTGCTCCTTCCAAATGAGCTCAAGCCGCTGCCACCTGCAAAACTACAGAGGAGAAGGAATGCCAAGCTCTAGTTGAGCCTCCCTGCCCTGCTCACCCGTAGTATCTACAACCTTCAAAGCATTTAGATAAAAAAATATACAGACAACGCTGGTAGCACCTGTGTCAGCCCTGCGGCGGGGACCTGGTGTGTTTATAGGTGTGTGGTTCTACCCTGAAACAGCGACGTTTTGGGGGGAAAGGCTGCCTGGTTTTCTTTAGGAGGATTTTGCAGCAGAGAACGGGTTTGCAGAGATGTATTTCAAAGCAAACATTTCGTTTAGTAGGACTATCTGGGATCTTGCACTCTGAAATGATGGCTGGCCACGTACCGAAAGTTGGGTACTTCAGTGTGTCGTGTGAGAGTGTCAATAAACAAAATGAAGTTAAAAGCACATAGATAAAAATGAAAGTGATGAAGAACACCCCCCTAGGGGGTCATGACTCATGGCCCAGGGACTGAAAGCCTTTGCTATGGAGGAATAAGGATATGGGTTGCATACAGCAGGCTCTTTTAATGGCATCTCCCTAATTAAAATCATTTTAAAAGGGGGGGGAAAAAAAAAGTCTCCCTCCAGGACTGGAGAAATAAATGCTACCTTAGATTAACAGTAGCATTTCAACTATGAGGAGAGCACACAACCTATTTGGAGCTATCCCATGTCAATTATTCTGAGTAATCTTTTTATATTAGACATAGGAAAAAAAAATCTCTATGAATATGGGCTGTTTTAATATCCCAAAGCAGGAGCAGCAGGTAAGAACTTACCATTTTCTGGCTGGTCCTTAATATCAGCTTCACTTGGCTGGCTGGGACTTTCAGATTGACTTGAATCTGAAAAACATAAAATACAGCCAAAAATTACAGGGTCTGCTGTGGAAAATAGATCAGAGGCGCCAGACTTCCTCAAAAGGCTGAGAGTACAAACTAAGGACAGGAGCGTTGCACTAGGACATGATAATGCAAAAGTCCCGTGCTGAGGTAATATTTTTGCTAGGGGAAAAAAAAAAAATAAAGGGAATTTTGTTTACGGCACTACACAGAGTGCTTGGTGTGTGTGTGTTAGCATAAATTAAGCTTTGAGGATCCTTCTTTTTAGAGAAGGCATATTTAAACTTCTCTCCTACATGGTTTTTTATAATGCAGCCTCTATGTTGTATACAAACCAGAGCCTTAATCCAACACATAGTAAAGTCTCAAAACATATTTTCAGGCAGGCATAGAAAGGTAACTAAGCAACACTACCAAGTCGTGGAGACTGTCGTCTACGCATTTCTGGAACCAAATCTGCAAAACTGGTAAAAGAGCTGGTTTTCGTCACACTTTGGTGGTTGTTAGGACACTATGAGATCACCCAAAGGTACGGCGTTGCCCCTGGTTTGTGGTGATATCAAGGAGACCAGAAGACACTGGATGAAGTGCTTTAGAACTCGTGCAAATAACAGGTCCTACAAACTCCCCACTAACGCTCTCCAACCAACACAATTCATTTGCCTAAAACAATAAAGTGATCTATAAAAGGATATGTGTAAATAAGAGCGGTTTGCATTTTTTACACGTTATTAACTCTATGTGAAGATGATTGCTCTTTGGTTCAAAAATAAATCTTAGTAGAATCTTTAGTCAAATAGTATTTTCCTGCTTAATTACTTCTATCGCTATGAATTGGAGAAAAAGATCCCTTTACCTATGCAGAAAAATATTTTCTGAAAAATTCCCTCAAATTTCTCTTTTCACAATTAATACAAACAGAAAAAGATTTCTTTTTTCTTTCCTTTTTTTTTCCCCTCAGAAATTGTTCTGTAATTTATTGATCCCATTACAAAAAAGTTTCTGCCGTGACACAAAACTTGGGAAACGAAACCACTTGCTCCTGCATCAAAAACACACCCAATGGTGGCAAACCTATTTTCTGACTTCACCTTGATTTTGCAGAGTTTGGAATTAGCTGTCTGAAATTTGACCACATTTCAGTGAGAAGTCAATGCGAGATCAAAAGGTCATGACACTTAACTGTGATTAAATTGAAAATCTTACTTCTATTGCAACAGAGTGATAACACCACCCCTTCTTTTTCTTTGAGGTATTAATAGCGCTGGAAGAAGCAGTACTACTAGTGACCTTGGGTCAAGCAATGCTAATTTATTGCTTTAAAAAGGTTCCTTGCTTTTAAGCAAATGAAGATTTTAATTACTGCAGAGCACTATAAAGAAAATGCCTATTTTAAATATTCAAATTTTTTTTTTTTTACCTGCTGACTGTATGCATTAGGTATCATTCAGAAGCTTAGAGGACGATCTCGTATAAATTAAAAACTACAAATAAAAAAAGTACTCACAAAACAAAGTTTGGTAAATTTCAGAATATAAACATTCACAACATTTAGCAAAGAAAGCTTCGGTCCTGTTAATTCTATTTAAAATCAGTGGAATTCTCCTAGAAAGTGCTACGTATCCCAGTGCGTCCAGAATCCATTTCCTCTCTTCTGTATTTATTATTTTTAATAATTTCTCCAATAAAGTTCATTGTAAAAAATTATTCTCACTTCTGCAATTTTCTTTTAAATATTGATCTTCTGAGTTACCCTTAACTGAAGCCCAAATCAGTGACAGCAGATAGACTACCGGGTAATTACGCACAGGGCTGTTATATTCCAAACGCTAGATTTTGGCAAGAAGTTTCGTGTTTCTGACACCACAAAGGTAGAATCAAAGGTAAAATATTAGGAATGTAAAATATTTAGTTAACTTTCAAAGTCAACATTCAACGGATTTCATTTTACTGGGCAGGCATTAGGCTTTTGCTTATATTTTAGGTTTTTCTTTTCCCTCCAGCAAGCCATGGCTCAATCAGCGTTTGGGCTTTATGTATAAAGTAAGGCCAGAATTCCACAAGAATTTATGTATTTGAAAAAGTCACTGCAGAAATCCTAGACTCGAAGCGTGTTTTGCTTTCAAAATTTGAAACAATCCAGGGAAGCAGGGCGAGGGAGGAGAGCTGGGTGGCAGCGGCGGGAGCCTGGCACCCTGGCTGCCCAGCACAGCCCCGCAGCCGGTGGGCAGCACGCACCGCCGGAGCTGCTCCTGGATTTTGGGAAACAAAAGTACTTTTGTTTGGGTTGAGTGCTGCTTTTCCAACACCAAAGCTAGTGGCACAAGAGAGACTCCACTGGCCATAGGACATTTGTTTGCACACTGAATCTTAACTTTCTCCTTTTATTACTCTGGCTAGTCGCGATAACATGTTTTTTTCCCCCAAATTCTGTTTTCCTGTAACCCATCCCCTTCTGCTGAAATGAAATATTAATTTCTTCAAAAGACAACAAAGGCTGGAAGCGCTATTCCTCACGGAGAGGCACGGGGCAATAAAATGCAGGACGAGGTAGAATTAAAACCAATCTATGCTGCGGTAGAGAGATCAGGGGAGGCTACCGAAAACAGGCACTGGGCAAGCGTAGGCTCAGCATTGTTATGCAAGGTGGCATCTTGTGGAAACCCCAGATAAGAAGACCGAGTTAAGGCACTTAGCCAAAATGTTTATATGCAGAATTTTGCTTCCCTGACTTTATTCAGATGCCGCAGATGATCCGGTACATATAAATGTGCCGCCACATGGTTAAGGGATTGGCAAAATCAGAGCCGTTGTGTTTTACAGTCTTGCCTAGGACGAGAGAGAGAGTCTTGCTCAGGCTCCACCGCTCGCTCTCTGCTTTTTCAGCAGTTGGCAGTAACTCCTGTCGGGGCTTTTTTTTCTGTTGTTTTGCACATGGAAACTTTGAAATTCCAGTTTTCTGAATGTTCAGTGTTCTGCGGGCTCGGCGACAAGGGGAGGGGGATGGTGTGTCCCGCTGAGTCAGTGAAGCCAAACAGGTGACCGGAGGAATAAATTAATTTTTGCCCATACATAATTGATATAAATGGAAGATCGTTTTCATAAGCATTTGCATTAAATCAATAAAATCACTTACTATAGAGCAGTTTAACAATTCATTTGATTTTCTCTTTTCTATATATTTGATAGCCACTCTGCAGAACAGTCTACACTTTATGCCTATTTTCTTGAGCAACAACACTGCCAGTTAAATTCTACCACCTGCAATAATTAGAGCCATTGGAAAACATACAAAACAAAATATACAGTAGATGCGAGCCCCTCTTGAATCCACGGCCCCCTGCGGCAACGAGTTTCATTGGTGCCTTAAGCTAAGGCTGGTAGGAAGCCAAAGAATCTGTATATTACAATAAAGTACATGTTATTAAGGGGAGGATTTAAATGATTTCAGATGGAGTTGGAAATATTATAGTGAGGAACCACTATTAAGATTGCTGATTTTTTTTTTTTTTCCAAAAATATATAAAAATCACCAAGGAATCTCGTTTTATATTTAAGGAAGCTTAACCTTGAATAGCACAATGGGTTTTATTTGGGGGCTTTTTTAGTTAAAGAAAAGTTAGTGGTTGGGATTTTTAACCCTGAACTAGCCAGAATTAGCGCGAGTACGTTCACTGGAGGCAAGGTTTCTGGACAAGAGAAGCCCAAGGGGATCTGGTATCAACCATAAACATGAGGAAACAGGATAAAAAGCAAGTCGAAGGTATTTTACTCTCTACTTTCAAGAATCAACTATGATTAAGGGATAAAGAAAAACAACCAAACCAACAAAACAGGCTAGTTTTTCCGAAGTAGCATTTCCTAGAAGATCTATTCTCTGGATCTCTTCCCTAAGCTCACGCTACCCCAGCGTGACCGAGGTGGTTACTCCCCAGACCCGGGTCTGCCCGACCTCAACCTGTAGAGCAGGAGAGGACCTTCAGCTCCAGGATGGAAGCTTTTGGACCTTTCAATACACAATTTTCCTCGTCAGCTGCAGCAGGAGCTCAGCCCCAGCCAGGCTGCACGACGGCTGCGTGGAAGCCGGGCTGGCGGCGTTGGAAGGGAGCGCTCCATTGTTTGGAAAGAATAAAACCTTCCCAGGAAAAGTCTGGCCCGTGGACAGGACCAATGTCAACAGACTGACAATGTTGTTCTTTTTTGCAGACCGTGACACAGACGGTGAAGAGCTGTTACGCTCCTCCACCAAAAAAATTAAAACAAAATAGAGCCTGCTTCCAGTGTCATGGCACTTCCCCAGCGCTAAACCACTCCATGGCTCCCTGACGTGGGAGAAACGGGACAATTCCTTGGACATCAAGGAGATCCAGCCTGGGGTGGCCCTGACCCACGTCTACCCGTCGGCGCGAAAGGAATTAAGGGGTGTCAAGGCTATTTTTTACCCATGTAGAGTAGAGCCAACTCCTCTCCAGCCACAGAGCCCTGGCTAGAGGCTAACTCAGGTGCAAAGGCATCTATCCTCGGAACAGGAAAGGTGATCCCCATGTAGAGGAGGAAAAAAACCACAGCCAGCAATGCCAGATGAGCAAGGCTGTGCTGCCACTGCCCATGCTGAGCCAGCTCTGCGGCTAAAGAACGCGGGCTCCCTCTCCTCCCCTGCCAGCCCAGCACCTCGCAGAAAGGACCGGTTAAATTTTCCATTCCCATCATGTTTTAAGCAGGGAGGAAAAGGGGGGGGGGGAATACTGTATAATAAACTGACATATTTTATTCAAGTTTCAGAGTCCTATTTGTAATAAAAAATTTATACGGCTGGGTTGTGTTCATGCAATAAATTTTTCATCTATAATTTTGGGCATGGATTCTACCAAAGATTTATATATGTTAAAAAAAAAAAAATAATTCTAAATCATGCTCCTTTATATACAGTCTTACGTGGCGAGCTTAAGGGATTTACAAACAGAAACCAGCACCAGGACTGAGCCTTTTTTTACACTCACTTTCCCTTCATTTTACATTATAATACAACCACATCGAGATGGCTCCATATACACTACAATTACTATTTACGGCGATTTTGGTGGCTACTACTATTTCTTTTAAGGAAGGCCTGGCTCCCCGTTTAACTCCAGCCGTGGCTTTCAAGTCAACTTTTATAGGGAGTTCAAAGTGCTTCATTATCATACACCTCACCGTCGCACATGTCCGTATCCCTACCAGATTTCCAGGTTTATTTTATCCCCTTCCCTGTACAGTACACCCCATCCACCCATGTCCTGCAGTGGTAAAATCCCTGCGGTGCCAGCCTGGTTTGGTGGTTTGTTTTTTGGTGGGTTTGGTTTTTTTTTTGTTTTTTTTTTTTTTTTTTTTTATGAGGCAAGGACTCCTAATTCCTGTACACTGGGAAAGAGATTATCTTTGATAATGGAAATGTAAATCAAAGCTTGCTGTTGTTTATTCCAGACAGACATTTGTGTGTTAAGTCTGTTTATCAGGCAACACTTTGTCTAAGCCAGGAAGTAGTCAGCCTTTGTAACAAGATGTATGCAAATGATTTTCCCATCAGCCCTTGCCACAAAACTTTTGTGGCAATAAAAAAAAAAAAGAAAAACCAAGGAAAAAAAAAAAAAAACAACCCACCAAAAACAACCCTCCTTGTTACTTCACCAGTAAGACGCTCCTAAGCTACCCCGTAAGTAGACTAGCAACAAAACAGCTAGCGAGACTATGCTGATGAGTTTGAATGAGACCAAAACATGTGCCCGCAGTCTGTTGCTGGGTATTGTAAGCAGACTTTGTGTATTACATCTGTTTATCAGGCAACACTCTGTCTGCCCGGACGCCTTTGTACCAAGGTAGATGCAAACAAAGATCTCCACAACTCCCTGCCTAACTTTTTTTTTTTAATTATTTTCTTTTTTTAATTTCTTGGGAGGCCAAAATTTCCCATTACTTTCCTCCTCGTAGCAAAGAAGACCTTGAAACTTCAGCGAGAGGCTGCGAGACCCTAAAGCTCTATCAAAATGGTTTCATTTTAAATCAACTTTCTTTGTTCTCACAAGCCCATAAATGATTTACTGCTATCGTGTGATAGCCTAGAATGTGGGGAATCTGTGTATTCCCATATTCATTCCTTGATATTACAAACAAGTATTTGATTCACTTCTAAATGTTTGTTTTTAAAACAGTTTACAGCCTTTGATTCCTGCTTACTGATTCATTTCTGGAACATTTTCTATTTATTCCTTTGCAGTAGCAAACGTTAATTTCGACTTAATTCAAATTGTCATCAAAGGCTTCCTTAAGAAATCCCACAGCACAGATTTTATTTGTTATAATAAAATATTCTTAAAGTAAACATCATGCGACTGTGTTGAGGGTTTTTTTGTGTTGTTTTTTTTTTTTTTTAATTCCAAGAGATACAAAAATCCCTTACCCAAAGGATTCAAATTGGTTCAGCCCTTTTTCCTAGACAAAATAAACACTTTAGGACTTTACTTGTTTGTATTCTCCTCAGTGGTGCTGTATGCATCACCAGCTAAAAACAAAGAAACTTTTAGCTGCTCAGACAAAATGCAGAAGCTCCCCAAACAACGAAGCGGGGGGGGTTGGGGAGGCATTCAGAAAGTCTGACAGTCCATTCAATATAGGGATGATGGCCATAATGCATCCAGGGTCCCCTTGCTAATTAAATATGCATTGGCACAGTTTTGATCGATGCAAGCCATGGATCAGATGACACACCTGCAAAATCTTGAGCCCAGAGCTCCCAGGAAAAGGAAAATACAGGCTGTCTCCTTATCTTTGTTTTCAAAGGCTCTCAATTTCTGTGCTTAGATATCTAATTTAATTCTCTCACCCCTCAGCAAACTGGATTAGGAAAGTCAATACTGCCATTGTGCATCGACAGGAACACACAGCTTTCCTTTTATTCAATTTAGCCATGACCTTTAGACAAAGATAATGACAACTGTCTAAAAGTAAGGTAAGGCCTTAAGGAAGACCCTGCAGCGGGGCCCCTCTCGCTCTCCGCGGCTCCTCCGCCCTGCAAGAGCCCACCAGACATGGAGCAAATTCAAAAAGACTTTTTTATTCTCCTCCCTGGATGGCAATGACCAGCTTGGTGCTGGTAACCCTTGGCTGAGAAGGGTTCTGTCCCACCCCGAGGAGCTGGGACACGGTGTGGGATGGTGGCCGGACCCTGGTGAGCCGTTGGCCTGGAGGTGGCAAACACGAGTGCCAAGAGCAAGCGCCAAGCCCTTGCACGAAGAGGGACTGCACCCTCCTATTTTTCCACAGAAAAATAGGGAAACGGTGAAACGGAAGGGTCAGGCAAGTGTCGGTGGGATCACTGATTTCTTATTTCTGGCTCCAGTACTCGGGAAGGATTGTAATCCTGGAGGGAAGCGCAGGGCGCGGAGAGCCGCATGCAAGCCGGCATTGCTGCGGCAGAAGGAGGAACTGGCAGGAGGATTTTCCTGGAGCTGAGCTGAAGCCAATGGAAATGACATTACTTTCCGATAGGTCTCGCATCAGTATTTTTACCAGCCTTCCTAGGCTAGATAGCATCTCTCTAATACATCTGTAAGGAAAGGACAGAGAACATGCTCCGAGCTAACAAGCAGCTATCAGGCTGTAATCCACTTTGGAACCTACAGATACAGGTTGTACCTGAATCAGGGATTTAGGCATATAAAAATTCATATCCACTGAGCAGCCGGGCTCCACAAAATGTTAGCTTCCATGCTGCACAACGTTTTAATTCTGCAGGATTTTTTTTTAGCTGCATTTAAAAATACACTTGGCATTTCTAGCTGTGGACCAATATTTTTCTCATGTCTTTTTATACAGATTTGGAGGGAAAGATATTTGTAATGGAAAAAAAACATGTGCAAAGTTGGATTGCTAAGTTTCTGTAATCTTGGGAAATAAAAAAAGGCAGCCTATGCAAGAGCTGCAAGAAACCATATGGATCAACAAGAGCTGCCCTCATATCCCTGGGAAATATAAATTAACCTACATTTCATCATCATAAACCCCAAAATAAAAAATCTAATTAGAGTCTCTACCCTCAGATTCACTTCTAGAAAATTTGCTTATCCCCCTCACAAAATGATTTACAGTACTTACACCCATTTCTTCGGAGTGATTTAAATTTATTGAATCATTTCAATTTTTAGAGAGCTTCCATTTGGATCTGTATGGGTTTCTAGACATATGCAGTGCTCAGTTATTTAAAATTAATTGCAGTACAATAATTTTAAATTGCTTCACACTATACGAATCTCAAGTGCTTTGAAATATTTGAACCATTCTATTTAGAAGCCATCAAACTTCTGAGCACATGCATCAAAGAGTTGTTTTAAAAGCCGAAGGGCCGTCCTGATGATCCCAAAGTGCAGGTGAGCTCGGCTCTGGGCATGCTCAGTGCACAAGGATCTGAATTTATAGAACAATTCAACAAATTTTCACCCGAATGTCAATCTTTAATTAACAAAAACGGATTCTGCAATAATTTCGAACCACTAAAAAATTTCTGAAACTAGAAAAGCACTGTTATAAAATAATGGCATACATTAAAACTATTATTACTTCTAATGTATATTTATAGAACACCCTTTCATCTTGGAAATTAAAACATCTTATTACCATTAAACTAAGCTTTACAACACCTCTGTGGGAAAGGTGAGCATAACTATGCCCACTTTACGCAGGGATGGAGGAGGCACATAGAGGTTAAGTGATTTACCTTCAGAGGCACAGTTACTAAAAGGAGTAAAAAGCACAGGGCTGAGCTCTCAAGCCGCTGCTCGAGATAATAAACTACCATTCCCACCACCACAGCCATTCCAATGGCAACGGCAGTGCCCGCTCAGGAAGCCCTGAACCACTATATAGAAAATTACTCAGTAGAGTGGATCCAAAGTCACCTAGAGGGGATATTTCCATTCACCCTTACGTTCTGTCCCCCTCGCCTTTTTTTTTTTTTTCCCTTATTATTAGGTAATTTGGGAAAGAAGAAATAATTTCTCCATTCCTCTCAAATATTTTTGAACTCGATTTAACAGTAACAACAGTATTTAGCTGGTTTTCTAATGCCAAATTTCACGTATAAAGGCAAGTGAAGACGAAACTGTGTGATGAGCAGATCTGGAAGCTTTGGTCAAAGTCTCCAGGTCGGCTTCTCTGCAATTTTACGCTGGTGAGTAAACCAACATCAGCAAAGCAGGATTATGTCCACCATATGGTGAGACTCCATTGGCGGTAGTACAGTCACCCAATTAATCTCTATCCCCCGCCATCCCCTTGTTATTTATTTATTGTGACAAACTCATCCTTATGGGACCCAAGGCAGGGAGCTGCATATTCCCAGGCTATTCCCGTCAGTGCCCATCCTCATTCTTTATCCGCGCTGCCCAAGCAGTAGCTGGCGGTCTGGTACCTCTCCTCCGGCCAAGACGCACGGTGCTACAAGGTCACCACCAAGGAGGCTCTCTAGATTTTTCCCCAGCAGACAGGAACAGAGAATTTTTCAAACCTGCTCTCCATCAAAAAGCCAAATAAAACCCGCTCCCTGACAACGAGCACAGCCCTCTCCAACCGGCTTTCCAAAGCTCGCCTTTTTAACATCACACAAATAACCACGCTGCTTCTGGAGACCATCAGAGTGTTCATATATTTCAGTCTGTGCTTCTCGCTCGGTTCTCTCCGCAGCCGGAGCCGTTCAAGACGTCGCCAGCCAGCAAAAACAAAGAAAAACCCACCTCGAATCAACAAACTGGCCAAAATCCCTGACCTCCTCCTCCTTTTCCAACCTCTTTCCCCTAAAGGACAGGTGTAAAATTTTCCTACGATTAACCGAAAATTCAAGTAAGAATCTACTCAGCAAACAAAAGAAATCCTTAAAAAGAACACTCAGAATGGGCCCGTTTTCCCTACTAAGGATTATTCTATATCACACAGGGAAAAACTACGTTGATAATAAAAGGATGTGTGATTATTTAAGGAAAAAACTAATCGTGAATTAATATTCCATGCAGTTTTAGTCAACAGCAGATTAATATCGAGTTATTGATGGGCAATCTGAAGAAAGTTGAAGTACTGTTTTTTAATTATGGACCTACACTAACAGCCCCGTTTTAACAACTCTTATTTTGATGTACCTGACACCTTCCTTCTTGGCTCCCATATCAGTCCCTATTAAGTACATATTTGGTTGTGGTGGCCAATTTTTTTTTTTTTTTTAAATATTTTTTCTGGCAGTTGTTTTTTTCCTTGTTCTGTGCACTCTGAGGAGATCAACGTGGCATGTGAAAAACTTCCATTTCAGGTTTTCTTAAGCTTTATGCAAAATTAAACTGCTGGCAAAAAATACACACATATATATACAAGTCTACAGCAGAAAAAGCTGCTTGATGGTTCCCTTTCCTCCCTACCTTCCTCTCTCTTGGCTTTTTTTAAAATTCAAAATAATTGTAGAAACATTGCCACCAGCCCAAAGCCTTCCTCCAACTGAAAAGTCAGAGTATTTTGCACACAAAGAATTGCCACTGATTGCTGCTCCGTGGATATGTTTCTACTCTCACAATATTGTAGACTGCGAAGAAGAACGGAGAATTACCATAAAAATCAGGACGTGTTTTGTTGCATCAGTATCATGTTGGCATCAACAGCACAGACTCGGGCAGGAAAAAAAGCAGCCTTTTGGTAGGCAGCCTACTTGTTCTGTGTTTCTGCTGTGTTTGTAAGCCACGCAAGTGGAAGATAAAGTTAAAACTCAGGGAGAAGTAACATTCTGCAGGCTCGGTACGGAGCCACCACACTGAGTTACAGCAAAATCCAAGGTATGGTGGCCATAAATTAGGGAGAAATGGAACTGCATCCACCTCTCAGAGGACACTGGATCATTACAAATCTATGAAAGACTTGGGCACATGTATATATAAGGTAGGATTCCCTCACACGCACAAACACATTGAAAAAGATTAAGCTTAATGTGTTGACTCTGGAAGTACAACCTAAAATACATTTTCACTTGGTCCCAGTGCTGCAAAACTAAATTTTAAAGCAGAAAATTAAACCCAGAAAAGTCCAGAGCTCTCAAACCCCGTAACTACACTGTGTAGACAAAAATTTTAATCAAACTTTTAAAGCCATGGTTATGATCTGATGAACAGACAGCTTGACTTGATTACATTTTTAAGTTTCAGTTTCTATTTCTGTTTTAAGATGAAAAAGATCATAGAGTGTCAGAAATTTGAATACTGAATAGCAAAAGCTCTTGCAGGTTTAGAAAGCATATAGAAAAGCTGGCAAAAGAAAACGCTGTTCCATTGCCACCATCTGCTTTCTGGCATATTGGAGAAACTTTACTAACAGCAACATTTTCTTGCATTAGAATATCTGCTAATTAGTTTTGTTACCATTTTTTTTTTTTTTTAAATTACCTTTTACACAGAAGGCAAATAGCCAGTTTTTTTCGCTGGCTACACCTTACACCACGTCTGATAACATTTTCACATGAAGTTCAGTTTACCTCACATTTCCTTCTATCAAAATCCTATCTTTCGCGTAGCCAAAGCCTGCAAAAACTTTGCCTTGCTGAGACTAAAGAAAAAAACATCAAACATACGAAGTGTTAAAAATCGCTGAATAACTCAAAGGGAAAAAGATAATTTTGAAGGCGTTTTGGCTGAAATCTATTTTCCTTTGAATTGCATGAGTGTTTTAAAATGTTAAAAACACTACAGAGTGACTAATGAATGTAAAAGAATGATAAAGAGTATGGGTCCAGTTATCAGTGATGTGCCTAAAACAAAATAATTTTGGACAGTCTGCCATGCAAATATTGACTAAAATGTCATAAATAATGTCTGCAACAAAGGAATCCTGCAAAGGAATATTCTGTTGCACTTAATGCATTGTAGAGTGTGCCTTTTTAGCATGTGGTACGTTTACAGAGCCTGAAAACTTCAGCTGGACAAAAAAAAAGCTAAAATTTCCCAGATAAAAATATTACTAATGTCTTTTTTTTTTTTTTCTCAGAAACAGACCTTCCAAAAAGTTAAAGGTACAGTGTTATATTTGGAAAACGGCTCACCGAGAAGCTGCCTTTTCAAAAGAAATAAAGGAGTTGTCCAAAAACTTTAAAAAAAAAGCCAAATGCAACCACCTCATCGACTTACGACTATGTCCTTTGCCATTTTTAACAGAGTTTTCATCCAGCAGAAGCTGTTTTCAGGTTCTTACCATACTGTACTGACATAAAATGCAAAGACATTAAGTCTACTACCGCCCTGGGCCAGAGCTGAGACGGCAAAGGTTCTGTGGAAGCATTTCTTAGGGCCCAATTCTGTCTCGGTTATGGAGTCCGACTGCGCTCTGCATGGAGAGTTAGAAATGAAAATGCAGCCCCTGCCAGAATGCTCACAACACAGTTTTGCATCAGGCAAAGTAGACAGAAAGAGCTCGGACACTACTTCCAAAATCTCAGCATTTTAGTAATTTTCTTACTTTTTAAATAGCGTTAAAATACAAAGTCAACATGAGGAATGACATGGGATGCTGCATTAACAACTCCAGGTTACTTGCATCTACCCTGACGTATTTTGCTCTGTGTGATCACAAACAACCCAGTCACTTTTTCTGAAACTCTGCTAAAAAAAAATACAACCAGGGCTACACTGAAAACTTCTGCATGCTTTTTCAAAAATTCAATTTCTGAGAAAAATTTCACAGCCACAAAGATGACAAATAACAAAGATACTTTACATTTCTAAAGCATCTTTCATCCAAGATCAAAGAACTTCATCAACATTAATTCTCAAAATACTCTTTTGAAACAGGAGTACTATTAAACCAATTTTTATCTTTATCTAATTTGATCTATTTTCTTTATAAAATGCTTGTCACTGTAGTATGTATCTAGGAGGAGCATGACTCTAAAGATTAAGTAACTTGACCACAAACACTTACTAGATCAGTGGCAGAACTGACAATGATCATGTTCAAGAGTCAAGAATCCTAAACCCTTCCTCCTTTCTCGGCTAATTAAAAACATATATATGCAAACCGACTAAAGGAGGAAAAAAACCATCATGGGATTAAGGTGCCACCGAAGCAAGCGAAGTATCTGGAATGAGCAGGCACATAAACCAGCCACAAACACCCGCAAAAAAGTTGGTGGGATAGGGGGCAGAGTCTGAGGCTGAAGAATTTAACACTAAGCTTATGATTATTTAAAACAAAAAATTACAGGCTGTGTTACAAACCATAATTCAGTCTTTGGAGCAGGCTTATTCTTGACACAATCCAACTGGAATTACACTGGGGATAAATTTAGCGCAATTATTTTCCTAAGGCTCCTTTTTCTTATCATTCCTGCCATCAGGTCCTATGTGTCTATGAAGGATATTCTCCTGTCTGCTTTGTAACGGGGATGAAATGCTGTCGTCTGTGTTGTGCTGCCTCAGAAAACGACGTCGGCTCTGCGGATGTGCACGGTACCTACTCCTGATAAAAGCAGCCCCCGTTTTTGAGAGGTGTGTTTCCCTAATCCTTTGTGGTTTGGCGGCAGAGGAGCTGTTGGACAATGAAGAAAAACATTTCGGCTCCCCTGAAAGTTTGACGATTCCTTTTCAAACAATGCAACACGAGATTTGGGACATACTGCTGACACAGCAACATCAGTGCCTCAAAGAAACTGTGGGAAATGTCAAATTTATGGTCCTATGGGTGATTGGTGGAAGGTTCCCCCCCCACCCCAGCCCCCCTTCAGCAAGCCTCTGTCAAAACCAGAGCCTCTACAAAGTTTTTGGCTACGTCCCAGCAAAGCAGAAGGAAGCTGTATCCCACACTTCCCTTGGGACTTAATGAAATATACAGCCTCTGGGCTTCTTTCAATTTGGTCTTTCAGATTGCTAAACCAGTGAAAGAAGGATCCTAGCTGTCACAAACGTCACATGTTTGGGGTCACCTGCTGCTCGGGGGTTCTCATGCCAGTTGTTGACATAATAAGCACCCCTTACACTTTAATTACAATTCACAGTGTGCAAACTCTGCAATCTGCTTTAAGGCAGACAGTCTTTTAAATCAACACTAAATTCTACTACTGTTCGAGCAGAAACGGGAGGAAAAAGATGTCCAGCTGACTGGATAATTGTATTCAAATATTCGTGATCCCGAAGAAAAGTAAAGCGTTATCCAGAGAAAAGAGCAACTCTATTGCCTGTAACACTTCGGAAAGCGTGGCTAAAACTAGTCTCGCTTCTCAGAGTCACGCAGGCGACGCACGTGAGACGTTTTCATTCCACGAGCTCCTGCCACCAGCGGCTCTTCCCGAAGCTCCGGCCAGCACCAACCTGAGCACCCAGCTGTGTTTGTCCCCGAGCCCCACGGGGGCTGGACGCAAAGCCGGACACCGGGATCGCCCAGGGGAGGGACGTTCTCAAGCCCTCTCGGTATGAATTTCAACAGGACTTGTGCAACCAGAGCCTAAACGGGAAGACGTGTTTGTTTTCTTCTGGAATGCTTTATTTAGTCCAGTACAAGAAACATTGGGTCTACTTAAAAATACTTATTATTTTGAGAAAGAGATGAGAGTCCTTCGCTTTCCCTGACCGCTACCTCCTTTTTAACCGTTACTTTTAGTCCTAATAAAGACATAGCAAGAGCAGCAAACTTCAATAAATTATACAATCTGGAGAGGAATAAAAGACTCCTCTCCTTATACGTTAGAGAAAATCCATTTTTGCATTCCTGTATCTAAAAATGCCTCCGGTCAATTATATTATTTACAATGCCTTGGTTGAATCCGTCTTTTCCCATGGAAAGAAAAAGAGCGTGAGAGGGGACGCCTGCTCCGGGAGCACTTCTAGAAGAATTCCTAGATTCTCTCCATCAGAAACGCTGTTAACTTGTGGGCCGAGGGTTGTGGATCACACCATCCATGCAGGCTGGGGGTTATGGATCACACTGTCCACCCTGGAGAGTTTTCCAGCTTCTCGGTGGCAGCACAACCTCCAGCAGCTGCGCTCCGTGCGCATTCCCGGAGAGACAAAGGAGAAGTCAATCGCCCGATAGGAGGGCTTATTCCTATTTAAATCAACAGGAGTGACTTTGGCCATAGGAGAAGGCTGCTGGTGCCCAGCTGACTTCTTAGAGGCAAAAAAAAACCCAAAACCCAATGGATTTTCACCACATTCAATAGGCAAATGCTGGCAAACAGCTCTGCAGAAAGGGACTCAACCTCCTCCTGCCGCCTTTCCCGTCGCCTCTCTCCCTCTATCAGTGACCTCGGATAAACTCAAAATGTTCAGAAATTATCATCAGACTGTGAAGCACTTCAATGAAAATCTATAAAACAAATTTATAGTGTGCATTCGTATGTATTATATATACACTTAGAACAGGATTTATCATTTAGCTGACCTTTGAAGCACTGGTATTTTTAGATCCAAAAAAATGTGTGTTGATTGTACTTCAACCCAGTCCCTTCCAATGTACCAACTCCTTGATACCTTACTACGGGAAAGATAATTGCAATGAATTTTTATATTTCAGCACATGGGAAGATAAGATTAGACAGTAGGGACATAAAAGCAAACTGCACCACATAAAAGATAAGTTTCTGAAAGTTACAATTTACACCAAATGTTACAGATGAAAATGTTCAAAGCTATTTATAGGGCCTCATGCTGGTCCCATTATAGACCATGGGAAGGCTGCAAAGAACCAGCACTACCTTTTATTTCATCACTTCTTCCCACAACCTGTAAACCCTTCGGAACACAGAAATTACTAATGGTATTAAAGACTATTACTAATTCCCCTTACTGCCCAGGTGCCTCAGTAACCTGGTCCCAAGGCCGTATGTGTGCACCATCCAAGAGGATTGCTCCTGCTCTAATGGGATTATCTACACTCTGAGCAACTCATCCCAAAAGGTAAATAAACATTTGATTTCCCCTTGCCTCCTCTATTTGCCTCTGTCAACTGAATGTCTTACCATATTTTTTCAATGGGGTATTTTTCTTCTTGCTTCCCTACCTTGAAGTTGCCACCAAGAGTAGTTTGTCCAACGCAAGAAATGAGAAATGGCATCAAGACAGATACAAGGTGTAAAAAATTAAAGCTAAAAATCAACTTAAAAGTAGGGAATAGACCTAGAGAGCCACACAAAATGCCATGTAATTCATCTACGTGCAGCAGACAATAGATGCGGCCAATGCCACCAAAGGGCACAGGTGCAACAGCAGGAAAATAACCTGGTGCAAAGCAAAGTTTCTACTACGGTGGCAAATAAATGTCCCCTGCTGGAAAGGGTGTCCCGGCAGCAGCCAGCACACGGCGTCCGCCCCGTCCGGCTGAGCCCTGGCTCCAAAGCAAACACACTCCAAAGCGATTTTTCAATCACAGCTTACCCATATTTCCCATTTTCTTTCTCAAACTCAACCTTCTCTGAGGACTATTTCAAATTTCAGCCACTTCTGATGTAGCCTTCACCAAAAAAAGAGTGTTGCTAGAAATGTCTGACAAGGGAAAAGTGATTTTTTTTTTATTTTCTTTTTCTTTTCCCCCTACTATACAATTACTAAAAACATATGGTGGAAGAGATTCCGTGCAAACCTGGCGTGTGGTCTGTTCCCCACAAAGACGAGGGAGGGAAAGTTGCAGCCCCAACCATGGGATTGGTAAAAGAAGGAGCTACGATGGAAACTATTTTGGAAACTTAACTCCGTCAGCCAATGCAGCGAAGAGTAAGCTCCACACACAATTACATGTCGACTGAATCAACCCCGCTCTCAGTATTTGTGGGTGTGAGCTGTGTACAGAGTGTTTGGTGAAGCCCAATTCATGTTCAAAAGAAAATTAAACCAAAGAATAAGTTATTAAAAGGAGCCTTTGAAGCAAAAAAGCAATGATGTGTGAAAGACAGAACCAGAAGAGTTTATTTAAACACACAGCACAGAAAACAGGGAAAACAGAAATTAGGAAATTAGAAGAACAGTCATGAAGGCACCCAGCAGCCTTTTCCCGGTACTAGAAGTTCTTATATCTATGAATATTTTATCCAGATTCAACTATCTTTTTCAAGTCCTTCCTATCAAAATTCCAGACATTTTCTTCAATAAAATCAGAAAAGTGATTCAAAATGTATTGGTAGAAGATATAAAATGAGCTGTGTGTGGATATTACAAAGGATGTGGGAACCTTACACCCTTTAGATCTGCTTATTTAACTATTTAGCAGCACAATTTAAAATTTGCATATGACTGGTTTGATGCCAAACCATAAGAATAAAGCAGGAATGTCTCTCTCCCCCTGTGAATTTCAAACTCAGGTTTTTTTAACTTACTCCTCAAATGTGAGCTGCGTTCCCTTCCTAAAATTACTATGTAGTCCATGAACTAGTTAGAAAAGTATATGTAAGACTTTAAAACAGTCTGCTTTTTTGTTCCCTTCAACTTCCTATCAAAAGTAAATCGTTTTATGAACATCCTCAGAAATCACATACTTCGTGCTGGTTCCAAAAAGAGGAATTTCTCCATTTAGCAAGCCCAAGTCTAAAAATAAGTGTCAAAAACTGAAAGAAGCCAGTTATAAAACCCAGTTCCTCATTGCACTGCAGTGCCCAACAGCACTCGGTGACTAGAAGAATCTGGCCCATCCTCTTACCCACAGCTTTCTCAACCTGGAGAAGTTGCGAAAATAGATAATCTGTGTGATAAAATCAATCCGTACGAGTACAGATCCTTCCTCCAAACGTCTCGTAACTTCTCTCCACGTCGCTCCGTGCTGGTATCGCTGTGGCATGATGGTTGTACCATGCCCATCCTGGTGCGTAGGGTGGGAGAGCTGATCCTGTTGACTAACCCAAGGTCTCTGCAGCCCTAAGCCAGCACGCGATCGCGGAGCTCTTGTTTGTCTAGTTTCTGCTGGATACTAATTTTATTATGGCAGGCTAAATAAAACAGGAACAGCAGGCAGGAGTGGGAAGGGCAGAGGAGGGAAGACAGCCAGAGATATTACAGAGGTGTACGTGGTTGTGTTTTTATATACGTGCCCTGAAACTCAAAACTTCTGGGCAGAAGTGGTGGTGCCACGTAACCCCAACCACAGCATATGCATGTGGCGGTGGACTTTGTCCCTGAAGTCCCCCTTCATTTCACACAGCAAAAATCCACCCTGGAGAAAAGAAGAATGTCTTTCTGCTAGGTATGTGGTTACATCCAAATTGAGAGAAGAAGCTGAAGAAAAATAGTCAGTTTAAGTGTCACAGCTCAAGTTAATAGGGGCTGAATTTATTAGTCATGACAGGCAAGCCTGCAATAAATTATGACTGTCTTCTGCTCCCCCACTGGGCAAAATCCTTCTCTGATTTTTCTCCACTCCTCGTTCAAAAGCAACACCCAGTGTGTATTCCAGGACAATTTACCGTATGCTGTTGAGATCAAGAAGCAAGGACACTGGAGGGGTGAATGCACCAAATATCTGACTTTGCAGGTTTATCAACCTTACACGGGTCCTATAATCCAAGCAGGAAATCTTCTCATATCTGAGGCTGTCCAAACACCTACAGACTGCCCCTTCTTCACATGATGTAGGAAAGGGGTCTTATCCTCTAACCTATCCTCTCTCTGCCAAGTCCAGACACCACTAATTATTATCTGGGCTGCACCTAGGACTGCCACCCTGCAGATCCCCGTTTTGCCAAGCACTGTATAAGCAAAGAACAAAGAGAGAGAGCCCTTGCCTCAAAGAGCTTACGATTTACTAGGCCTACCAGGAGAGCGGGACAAGCACAGCATCTTACTCTACTGCCAAGTGTAAATCTTCTCAGCTCTGGCTCCAACGGGTCATAAATAAAAATAAGAAAAAAAAGTATAAAGCAATTCTGTTCACTTTGTTTCATTTCAAAGCCACGAAGGGATGAATATATTATATGCATCCAAGCCCTTTAATAAATATATAAACCACAGAACGATATGATTTAGACTTAAAATACCACCTCAGCTCTAGCCACAGTGTCAATAATGCAATATGATAAGACACGTAGTTTATTGCCCACCCTGTTTTAGGCATAGATAATGGAGCACATCCAAGAAGTGCCTAAAACTAACGCTGAGTGTGAAGAACAGCAAGAAGAAGAATTGCTGGCTCAGTACTTATGAACTCAGGACTGACTAGCTCGAAACTCAAGCCTTTCCTTTCTCAAGGAGTCCCGCCAACTGATGCTCACACAGTTCAAATCATGTCCACACTGCTAAAAAACTGCAGCATCCTCAGCCAGAAATCTCATTTTTATGCTCCTGGTCAAAGCTTCCCTCTGCACGGCGGCCAAGTGTGGGTATCCTGGTAGGTCAAGGAGCTCCAGACATGAAGAGGAAGGACAACCTCAGAGCCATGATGGGCCATGTGGACCGGAGGGGCTCAGCTTCTCTAACAAGTGTGGAAAACAGTCTACCCTGTGAGCACTGGCGAGCTCTGGCACACACACAGACTCACAGACAAAGGATCAGCCTTTACAAATATTTTCTAATTGATCCAACCAAGATCTTGAAGATGGAATTTTATTTCCTTTTTTTTTTTTTTTTTTGTGTGTGGTTTATTTCTTTATCTATTATGCACTTGAGGAGACTTCATTGTTCAACTATTTTATTATTTGCTACACAAAAAAATGTATTTGTGAATGGCTCCATTATTTCGGCAGTTAGCCTTCTGGTGCACAGAAAGTTTCCCTTCAGAACAGGCACTCATTCATTCTGCTGCACCATTGTACATTTTATGGCTTGCCATACCAAAAAAAAAAAAATCTTTTCTTTTTTTTTTTTAATTTCGTTCAGTGCTCTTATTATTATAATAGTTTAAAAAGTGGCTTCCACTTTATTTATACCACATCACTTGGCTAAAGGATAGCTCCCCACAATAAATCTAGTGATTTTCCAAAGTAGATTGCTTATTAAATACTGAATATAAAAGAGCCCTCTGAGATTCAGAATAATCCGCAAAATGTTTTTAGATATCTCTTTCTACTTAAATAAATAATTGTCATCATGAATGTGAACCAAGTACTGTGCTTGTAAGGTTGAATTAATAAAAACTGAACTTTATATAAGCCTCGGCTACAGAGTATTAGGCTGGTGAAGAATTTCAGGTGCAAATAATCAGAGATTACTACACACAAGGGAATTCAATAGTGGTCATGAATACCCTCAATCTACTTCCGCAAGGTAAGCAATATATTCTCTAGTATGATATAGTGCAGGCTCTGTTATTGTGTTTTAGAAGTTTTCACCAAACTGAAAGTTTTCTTCCTGTTCTAATGCTACTTATCTGTAGGTAAAACAATCATTTCTTTAACTACAAACATTTACACGACAGAGAATACACCCCACGCTCTTAAAAATGTTCCTGTCTCCTAGCATCTGTACTTTTGGGAAAGAGCTATAGCACTCAGCAAATGCTTTAAAAACAGTATGAGGGGAAAAGGGAATAAATATATATATGTGGTGTCTCTGTGTCCTCCCTGGTCTGGCTGACTCAGTCTAGCTGCTGCTAACAAATACAGATCAGTGAGTGAAAAATCCTAATTTAACTCTGAAAAAGTAGGTTTTTGCCTTTTAATTATAATAGGTTATCCCAATGATAATTACGCACTAGTTCCAAAATTTACTTATAGTCTCTTAAACTGTAGTGGTAATTTAAAATGTGGAGTGCTGTGTTGCAGATTAGATCAGCAGCTAGATCTGGAATAATTCCATTAAAACCAGTGGAACTACAGAGGCTTCTATCAGTTGTGGTATCACTATAAACCTCATGTAAATAAAGTCTGTATTGTTAATGTTGTCACTGGTGAAGCAAATTCCAGAACCCATGGCACACAGACAACCTGGGCAAGCTGCTGCTGAGCTATAAAAATCATCTCCGAAACTTTTACTTAAAATTGAATTCAGTGGCCATCAGCCAGACTCCACATAAAGTTTAATATTACCTGAGTAAAGAACATCACATGCTTTCTGAAGAAAAAAGGACACGACCCTTAAAAGAAAATTAAGATTACTCGATTCACTAAAAGCAAGCCGGTGTCTCATACAGGGAATGGCAGAAAACTTGTTCCTGATACCGTGCCCAAGGACAGGGATAAAATCTGTCCTGGGAAATCTCTCTAAGTCACAGATCTTATCTTTTTTTTACCTTTCCTTTCCTTCCTTTCCCCTTTCCCTGCCCTTCCCTTCTGGAGATCGTCTAGTCCAACTAGATTACTCAGGACACAAGACCTGTAGCTGTCTTCAGGTACTGAACAAAAAGGAATGGCCTAATCAGTTTATCATGAGTTTAATTTGGACTGCAAAACAGAGAGCAGCCTCTTCTTATCTATTACAAGTTTGTTTTGGAATCTGCAAACCCAAACCCAATCCTAAGAATCTCTGGTCAGGTGTAGCCAGGTTATTCCAGGAAGGACCTGGGCTCACAGTCTCTGAAGGATGTACAATCTTATCACTCTGGCTCTAAGTGCAGATAGCAAGTGACCCAACCTGAATGTTCACTACTAATTGGCAATGACAAACAGCTTGGGTGAATAAAGCACTTCCAAGCCAACGAATTTTATCTGCATGAACTCTCGCTAAGTGAACTTTACCAGGACCGATCATTTTTGCCAGATTCACTCTTTTGAGGACACTTGAGGTAGAGTGAGGCACAACGGTTTGCTGTCCTGTGCCTAGAGAACAAACTATCAAAAATAAAAGGGGAGAAAGAAGGCTTTGAAATGTACAACACATATATGAACAGCTACGACAAAATAAAAGCAGGCAGCTGGCATGTGGATGTATGAAACAAATAAAGGAGTGAAGCAGAAGGAGACGAAGGGAGAGAGGAAGAAACAGTAAGAAAGAAAAACCCAAGCAAGTTGAAGAGGTGTGAGGACGACGGCTGAAACGTGTCCTTGTATGGAGGGGGTAAGATAGATCTACATTGTTAAGGACACAGAAAATCCTTGGGATTAAGTTGCTTTCTGGGTAAAGTTTACCCAAAACCAGACTGCCAGATGAAGACTTACGTCATTTACAGACTTGAACCGGCTGCCCAGCCTTTGTGCTCATCTCCAAAGACGTGGAGAAGGCAATCAAGAAAGAATGAAACACATAGCCAAAGAGACTGAAAAGTATGGATGAAAACGTTTCTCCTGATTTGGCTCCAGTCCATAACTATACAAAGCACTACGCTGTCTGGCAACATTTGTATTTTTTTAATGTTCATAAATCCACACTTAGAATAATTCAGCTTGATAGCATATACTGAGGAGCAACTGTAAGCTTCCACATAGATTCTTAATGGAGAAAGAGGTATGAATCCTGCAAGATCAGCTCTTCATGCACCTCTGTGTACACAAAGTCACTTAAGGGCATCAATTTGGGGAACACAGTGATTAATTCCTTTTAGGGCCTTTAAAACTGAGGTTTGTACATCATTACTGAACTCCCCAGCGTCACATTTTATCGATGAAGAAACAGAAAAAGTGTTTGAAAAGCCAATACTACCGTCACTCTTTAGAGTGCCATGTGTTTTTTTCCACCCTAATTTTGCTTAACAGTTAACTGAAATCCCCATATTGCTTTCCTCATTCATACCAAAACCTCACAGCACTAAGAAAACCACAGATACTGTAATAAGTCATGACTCATATCATCCAACATCACCCGAGTAGGAATTACACATTTTACTGTAAGGATATCTAGGCCATCTTGACATCTAACATTTTATCTCGAGTAAGGCCAAAACATATCACTTTCAGTATAGCGGGAAAAAGGAAGTTTTTGTGGTTAAAGCAAAGGCCATTGAGTCAGATGATGTGGGCTCTGTTTCCAGGCCTCACGCAGGCTTCCTATGTGACTTTGACTGAATCACTTCACTTCGCTGTGCCTCAGTCCTCTCACATCTGTCTGAAGGATGTCAGGATGTCAGATCCATTCATCTTGGTTTCCCAAAATTTTTTGAGACATCTGGGTGGGACATGCAAAGTGTTATGATAACTACCAGGCATCTGTTACTCTGCTGTGAACAGAACCATTATCTGCTTCTGGGTGGAAAGTTAGTAGAAAGGCCAGCCTCAGACATACCAAAAAAAAAAAAAAAAGAAAAAAAAGAGAAAAAAAAAGAAGATTTATTCTAGAGGAGCAACTCATTGCTGATTTGATCAGCACAATCACAAGTAAAATAATCCGAAGGATGTGGTAGTACAGAGTCTTGGAGAAGTAAACACTGACAGACCTCTGAAATCCCTTGACCTTACTCTAGGTTATTGCACTGTGCTGTATCAGTCTTTTTTATTTATAATTCATGGGCATATAATTAAATCTTGCACATTCATTTTGAGAAAGCACAATAGCTAAACCACTAACCCTTAAGCACAGTCTAGCAGTGGCATTTGGAGAGTCAGCCACACTCTCTCACCTATGCTGGCAAACACATTACTCTGGCTGTGAAGGAAACCACAATGTGGGAAGGAAAGCCTACAAAAGAATGAAAACAGAAAGTGTCTAAGGCCTTGGCAGAAGGACACTAAATAAAATAGAGAGTGGTGACTCATTTTGGCAGTGAATCCACCTCAACCCCTTCAAAGGCTTTGGCAAGAGTCCTCGGAGGAGACCCCAGGCTTTTGCCAAGCCACAAAACACCACAATTATTATCGCAGCAGTCATCAACAAAACAGATTTTGTAAACTGACTTGTTGGCACATAGATTAAAGAAGCTATAAAAAGGAATAACAGCTGTTTGGGTTGCCCTGTGCAGAAAGTTACTATATAAAAAGTACTTTTACACATATCATATATACGTACACACAGACACACACAGATGCACACGATGTGTACATCAAGAATATACAAACAAGCAAAAGTGCCAAAAGCTTCTGAAGGATTTCATTTCTGTTCAGGGGAGATAAATTTGCAGGTCTGAAAAGTTGTAAACAAAAGTCCTGATCCTCTTCTCGGTCCTACTGCTGTCACAATATTCACTCCACATTTTCACTAGCTTCAGTGGATTTGTTTCCATTATACAAGAGACATCAGAATCTAGCACTAATAATGGCTACCTAAAGCAAAGCGCCATAGACTTAATTCTTCTCCTACTTACTGGGGCATAAATCAAAAGAGAACTTTCACGTGCAGGAGTTGAGCTAATACGAGGGGATAAAATGGCCCAGAGACGATCTAGTACAAGCTACAACACAGAAGTGCCCTAATGGCTCCCAAATTTTTCACACTCAAAGGTTAGGTTCAGTTTTCATAAACTAGGCATGTTTGAATATTTACGTAAATAAACAAAGAAGTCAGCTTCAGTAATTTAAAATTAGGTTTGCAGCAGATGATGAAGGTTTGTCTACCCAGACCTCAAACACAAAGGCAAGAATCATACGGCAGAATAAACTCCAAGATTTAATCAAAAAAGTGGTGATGCACAATTTTTATGCCGGTGTGTGCACTGTAGACAGGTTTAGGATTTCCTAAACGCTGCACTTTTTTTATTTAAAGCAGATGAAACATTGCCCTTTAAATTCATAGTTTTTGATTAAAGTGACAGAAAGAAAGAAAGAAAGAGAGATGAAACTGAGAACATGGCACAGTATCCTGGTCTAATCTTTCTTTAAAAGTTCTCACTAAGGACAGCAGTTCACTTCTAGTTTCCACAATGGTATTTTTTATCACATTGAGAAGCAAGACTTTTCTTGATTATTTTTTTTTTCCCCTTGAATTTGAACTGCTCTAAATTTTGGTAATGCATAATATTAAAATATCCTGAAGTTTTAGAGAACCTGGTATATAACTCAATAAATGCATCTGCCTCAATTAAACTCCACATGCCCTGACTGGTATCCGATACGTTTTTTAGAGGCTGTGTGTCTTAATCTCATCTTTTCACCACAGAATCAAGAGTTCAAATAACCTCATTAAAAATAATACCCTGTTCTACGGAAATACTACGGATATATAGGTTGCCAGTGAAAGAGGGAGAATCTGAACTAAAGGGATGTTTATAACCTCTACAAAGACATAAAGGCACAGGTTACGGGAGAAATGTGGGTATAAACGGCCCGTATCGCTGCTAAAGACTTCTGCATCCTTGTGAATTTCCTCAAGCAAATGGAGAAGTGCAAAGTAGATTTCAGGGTCCTTGCCATTCCTGCAGGAGAAATGATGTGGCCTGTTGACCCAGTGCTAGAAGAGGCTACTCAATAGCAGGGATGAAGCATTTGGACTTAGGTGTCGATCGTGTTGCTGGTTTAATAACTTCCAAATGACCGACTGAGGGAAGTTGCCGCATCACCCCTGGACCATAACGCTTGCTTTTCTGTTGTTTCCCTAAAGGGTGAAAATGCAGGGAGGTAACTCGAGACACTGAAAACTCCTAACAGATGAAAATGGACAAGTTGTGGGCTGAGAGTAAGGCTATGAGAAATGGAGTTTTTACTAACACAATCCACCTGAATATAGGTATTTGCATCGAAAGAAAGACTCTACCATTCCGTTACTGCAACTACAAATATTTTCCAGCTGTATAAAGAACCATTTAATATTTTCAAAATCACTTGTCCTTAGGCAATCTGTTTATTTTCAAGTCCAACCCGAAAATTAGCTAGGACTGCATTTACTGCTTGTATGCACAGGCAAGCATGTAGCATGGGATGGTCAGAATAGAAATAAAAATCCGTATCTTTAAAGTTCTTAGATCAAACTATTTCCCTTTTAGTCTTATCCTTTGCTTTTTTTTTTCCCTTTAGGTTTTTTTGGTTTTTTTTTACGGCCACCTCGGACTACATAATGCATTATACAGACAGTAAATTAGCTAGCACGCCAGCAGAAGCAGTAAGTTTCACCTAACCAAGTATTTAAAAAGCTTGCAAGCACACACTGTCTCCTGTGCAGCCCGGAGATCCCTGTTGAGTCTATGCCAAGTCCCTGAAAAGTTGGACACTGCATCCGGTATTTACACTAAGCTAAAATTCTAATCAGCACTAACAGCAGTGTGTTTTAATTCACCCTTATGATTTTATTTCAATCTGCTAAGTAGCACAACTGCCAGAAAGAAACTGCTATAAACTCCAGTAAACAAATGCAGGGGGAAAAAAAAAATTAAAAAAAAAAAAAAGAATTAAAAAAAAATTTTAAACCTGTTGGAGATAAAGTTTTCACCACTTCAGACACGCAGCCCAAAAGGAAAGTCTGAGGCTTTGGTCGAAGCTGCTCTCTGCTGATTTCTTTTCAAATATCGTACCTTCCACTTTCCTTTTTTTTTTTTTTTAAACTACATTTTTTTCCCTCTCGACGTGTTTGGTACTTTTTAGCCAAGGAAGGAAAACGCTAATGTTATTTTACACCGGCTATTTCACCTCACGTCCTCCCCTACGCAGCTTTCTGCCAACTGCTGTGAAACAAGAACACAGTAACTACTTGAATCTCTGGATGACACTATAAATCGTAGTGCCAAGAGGCTGGTGCCAAGTCCGGCATCTTCCTTATTTTGGGAAGAAGAGGGGGAAAAAAAAAAAAAAAAATCAGCAGGAAAATTCTGCGAAGTTGGTCACCATTTTGGACCTGTTCAGTGCAGTCAGACCTTGGCAGCCATCTTACAGCTTGGCAACCATTTTGAGAATGTGCCTGGCAAGCTCTCAGAGCTCGCCGACACTGTTTCAACACAGCGCTGGTTAAATATAGTCCAAATTAAACAATACCGTGTAATATCAGGTAAACTCACCCTTCATAAATCCACCCGGTACGACGGTTTACAAGTACGTCTTCAAAGAGCGAGGGACACTGTGCTTTCCATCCAGGCCGCCCTGGCCGCCTTAACCCTTTCTGGGGCACGGTGTGGGTGAAACCCCGCCGGGTCCCCCAGCACCGAGGCCTCCATAAAGCCCTGATGGAGGCAGCAACATGGGGAGACCTTGGATGGCAGGATCGAGAAGACATGTCACCTTTCATGGCTGTTTAATGAGGCCCCGGCAACCCCACCGGGGAGCCATGGAGGAAACGCCACGTCCGGGGATGACAAGGGACACTGTACACAACAACACGTAAACCCGCAGCTGTTGCGCGAGGGAAAAACGACTTCCACAGCCTTAATTTCCTGAACGAACTTTTCCAGCCGGAGAAAGAAAAGTTTGAGGAGAGAAAGCCACCCCAGAAACCAGACATCTTTAACGAAGCCTGGTTCATTAAGAGAGCCCAATGGCGGTGCGAGTTGTAAACAAACACTTCCCTTCTCCTCCCCACCCCGCACCCTCGGCGTGTTTTTTTGGACCGAGAGCTTTTCACGCCGACGGTGCCAAAATCCCAAGGAGGACTTTGTGCCAGTGGAATAAAGGCAGGGTTGTTAGAAACCGCCTTGGCCCAGGAGACAGAAAAGCGTTTTGCAGATGGAGGGGCCGATGGCGAGGAGGAGGGGGGAAGCGCCTCGGAACCGCTGCTCGGGGCCAGCGGGTACGGCAAGGTATTCCGGCCATATTTCTCCCAGTATTTTAAACAATCCCTTCCCCGAAGAAGTTCATTTTTCATATTTAATGTAGTGTAAACACATTTAATAACTTCAGGAGGAATGCGGGGTGAGTGTTTTTACAGAACAAACAGTGCTATCTCCAGGACTGCTTCACTAAAGTTTAGTCTACACGAGCTCTAACTCTGTCAGCCTATTTGAATAAAACTTAAAAGATAATATACGGGTAAAATTCAACACTTGGAAAACGGAGTGTGTAAAAAGGCAAATATTTGAAGGTACTAAACAATATCCGAGTATTAAAACGACATTTTGGGGAAGTATTTAATATCTGAAGACAAATGTCTATTGGAAATGCTTACTGCAGACATTATATTCTGCTTCTTATCTTGAAATAATTTAGAGTGGAACAGAAAAGATCAAGTTTATGCTCTATTAGCATAAAGTTTAAACTGTAAGGGTTTTTTGACCTTGAAGTCTGAATTAAATAATGCCTGGGATTTTTATTCTCCCTCTTTTTTTTTTGCCCTTTTGAAATTTTAATTTGGGGGGAAAAAAATTAAAAGCCGACTAATTAAGTGTAATTTCATAGTGAATGAAATAAATTAATTAAACCATAATTGAAATGACAATATTAAATATGAAAATATTATGCTGGAGTAGATCAGAATAAAGTCTTGACACTGCTGGATATCTTTTATATTGAAGGACAGTATCTGCAGCCGCATGACGTCAGCCGAGCTGGAATAGTTGGGAATGCATTGATAAATTGCTCCATCGATTCTGTTCTGCTTCACTTACCATAATTATAGCACAGTAATGGATGACATGAGTGATATATTTTTACTTTAGAGAAAAGCCAAGAGTTTGCCTGTTTCTTTATGAGATTAGACCAAATCCTTTCAATTAATACAGCATGATTGATATCTAAAAGTGTACTGGGGTAAGATACTTGCTTCATGTGCACATCTTTAAATGTTATTGGTTAAATATTGAAATAGAATTCAAAGAGCAGTTTCAGTGCTTTAAATAACAGTGTCATTTTGGTAATATGAAAGATGTATTGTCACAATTTTCAAAGACTTTCCTAGGCCAGCTTTAAACGTTTTGGTTTTCTCAGATCTAAAAATCACATTTGCAATTAATATTAGTGTAAGGCAGGAGAACTTCAACATTTTCCTTGGAATCTATGGACCTCACTTAAATAACGTTTTGTAGGATCAAGGACCCTCACTGAAGTCCCTGCCAAGGCTACCAACAGGTAAGTTGGGAGAAAGGCTGGGAGGACCATTTATTCAAAAATACATGGTCCAGGCTCCAATTTCAGCTGTTCTTCATCAAAATCAGCTCCCACTGAAGCCAACTGATGAGGTCCACGTGCAGACCCAAGGATAGAACTTCCTTCTGACTGCCTGGGTCCAATCCTGCAAACAGTTTACTCTTGAGCGAGTAGAAGATTCAGTAAAGACTCACAGAATTGTCAGAGATGGAAGGGACCTCTAGAGATCATCTAGTCCAACTCCCCTGCTAGACCAGGTTTATTGTTGCAGAGGAGCTGCTACATGGTGCACAGCCACCTATTCCTTCTCCAAAACTACCAGCGGTATTAGGAGACCCATGAGCAACCCAACAATGAGATCTAGAGGCATCAGCGCTCCCCTCCCGCTATTTTATCTCTCTTCCAATATTCTGCTAGCATGACTTATTGTAATTCTAGGTAGTCACCCATACAAATAGTAACCCTCTTTTTAAACTTTTTAGAGAATGCCACAGAAGAAAATGCACCCTAACCCTGCTGCTTTCGGGACAAACAACCAAGTCACCTCAAGAAGCAAGAGAGGAAACCCATACTTGCAGAGACGGGACAAAAGATGAGAGAAGGTGAGGCAGAAAGATGTCAAACCACTGCCACAAAAGACAAATCCATATTGCAGAGATGTACAGGAGAAGATGACTCTACTGACGCAGGTAAGACCATTTCATTAAATGCAGAGAAGACCTGCATGTTTCTTACAACTCAATATTCCCTCACAGATACAAGGTTCTCCACATGAACAGAGAAAACATGTTATAAATGACCATATATGCAATATTCTTACTATTTTTTGCTGTCCTGGTTATGAAAGTGGTAACAGAAGAACCACGATTAGGTGCTTTTTAATCAGTAAAAACTTTTTTCAGCCGTTCTACCTTCATGCTGAATCATTTCTACATAAACGTGAGCAAAAAACCCAATACTCATAGAATTTTGAGCTAAGCCAGAAATATCTGTGGGTGAAAAACGATGTTACCAAAATGCAGCCCTACCTCACACAGCATTTTTTTCAGCATATAGTTCAAAAAAAAAAAGACCGTAATCAATTTCTCTGAAAATTTTAACCTGTCCCCTCCCCTCAGGCGGTAAGCGAGTAAGATTGATCTGAATTTAAAACTGTTGAATTCACTCCCTTCTCCCCTTACAGAGGCTGTCACTGGAAATAAAGTGTAACTTGGGATGGCTGTGGCAGCTCTCAGACCCCCTCTGACACATTAGAGCGTCTGAAACCCAGACACCCAAGGTTTACATGAGAAAACTCCAGCATGTAGGGAACAACTCAAAACCAACTATCGACCACCCTATTGATTGCGAGCGGGGAAACCAAGATGGGAAAAGCACCGAGAAGAGATAGGATTTCTTCTCCTCTCCTCATCGCTAACTTAGTGGCTGCCAAACCCGGGTCTTCTCGGGCTTAAGCCACCAGAGGTTTGTGTTGCAGCTAGCCAGGATGTCTGCCTAAGATAATTCAAGCTGAAAGCAGACAATGTGCAGGGGGAGCTGATTAGCCACCGACTTCCAACGTGACCTGTCTCGGTCCCAAAAGAAGCTTCTTGACAGTAAGATAGGGAGGCTGCAGCACAGCTGAAAAAAAAATATGGTTATCTTTTCAGATGGTATATGAGGACATCTGACTTTTGCAACTGGCAAGTCCCCAGCCTTGGCCTGTAAAATATTTGACCGTACACCGCAACAACGGGTTTTAAAGAGATTATTTTCAAAATCTCTCCGCAGCCAATTTGAAAAATAGTAAGGATTAAATAAACCTTAAAATAATTCACAGTATGGGAAGAAGGTGCTAAAAAGGCCGTACATTTTTCATCTCTTTTTTCTTCATCAACAAAATCAGTCTGCTCTGTGTTTCAGGAACTTTGCCGAAAGTATTCCATTAGCATCCATGTCGCTGAAGGCACTTTTGACCTTACGTAGAGACTGGGAAAATAATAACTATAGGTGTGATTTTGATAATTCATAATTTAAAAGGAAATATCTCATGTTTGCTGCGGATCATCTGTTTCACTCATTATATTCATATCTTAGCTCGTATTTTCATGTTTAATTTGGAGATTGCATGGCCCCGGTTCAAAATGAAAGCCTGGTTCTGAATCCCATGGATTTCTGCAGCTGAATCTCAGCCACAGGAACACCCTTTTCCAATTATAAAGTGTATGGCTGGGGTGTAAATCCTAGTGTGTATTTTATACTGAAAGTCACAATGTTCTCAAAGCACTCAAGAAACCTCTGAAGATCTTCTGCAAAAACCTGATGAATCTGTGGTAAAAAAGTCAGAGATGTTTTTTGCCTTTAAAAATCCGGCTGTGCTCCAGTATCAGAGTAAGACCATCATCTGTTATTTTTAATTTGTTACGTTAATGGGCTGCAAGGTCCAAAGTATTTGACATATATGAACCCTTCTGCTGCTCTCCCCTTTGTAATGCTCCAGCATTTTTTACACAGCTCTGCAGGAACACAGACCATAACGTCTGGAATGTTTTGATCTTATCTTCAGTTTTTAATAACTTTCTTTTTTATATACTACATATTTTACATTTTTTATTGCAAAACTCACTTTGCAGCTGTTTATTTCCCTCCTAACTTTAGAGGGCTCTGCTCATCTCCAGCTCCCTGAAGGACAGGAATCGAGGTGCTGGCTCCCAAGCAGCCGCCGTCCTGCCCCATGGGGCGCTGCCGACCTGCGAGGCAGGCACCCCGGCTTCATCCCCAGAGGAAGAGGAGGCAGAGCAGCAGGGGCCACAGCCAGGACAACTCGGGAGGCAGCTGCTCGCCGGGCAGCCCTGCAGACACTTTACAGCTGCTTTCTTCGTGGCATTCCCAAGAAAAGTGATGTGACTCTCCCCAGGCGATGAATCCACCTTCTGAGATCCTGGGATCAGATTGCACCGCGCTGAACAGCCAGGCTGACTCAAGGCCTCGGGACTTCTCTCTTTTATTTATTTTTTTTTTAACTTTTTCACAGCAAGGAGAAAATAAGGAGTGCATACATTTATAAAAAAGCTGCGCTGAACTATTATGTAAATACTGCATGCTGGAGTGGGTATTTAAGTTTTATGGTGGGACAGCAGGAATAAGCTTATAAATCTAAGGCCCGGGGTCAATGCTTAAGAAGAGATTACCTCTAAGCTTTACTTACACATTCTATTTCGGCCCAACATTTTGCAAGGTATTTCTGGAAAAGGGAATAGTCCCTGCTTATTCCTCGCTGGCACCGGGCACGTGGCAAGATGCATCTTCCTGAGGTGTCAGGGGCCAACACCTAAGAAAGGACGGTAAATTCCCATCGAAGCTGCAGAGAAGGGAATCTGCCCTGAGCTGTGGGGGGGATAAAATAAATCTACTGGGCTTCAGCCCGGCACTTTTTCTGGCTCATGACATGCGGCCTCATCGCCCGTCGCACGGCTCGGCGTGACCCTCACCCCGACAAGCTTTGCCTCCAGCCAAGACCCGCCAGGGCTCCTTCCAAAACAAACCACCGCAAAGTTGCTCTGCGGGAACATTTATTGGGAAGGGAGCGAGATGCGACTCCGCTCCCACCCACGCAGGAACCTAAGAGCACGCCCAGCGGCCCGGGACCTCGGCACATGAAAATGCATGCACTGAGCGCTCCAGCTGCCGAAAAAGGAGCCCAAAAGGCTTGGATCAGGACAGGAAAATTGTGCAGAAGTTCCAAACACCTCTCAATACAATTAGCAAATATATCTGCAAATCTGCACACATGAACCACCCCCAATTTTTTGGAGGACATAAGTTACAGGTGCCATCGCCGTGGCCACTGCCTAAACCAGGGCCCGTGCACATCCAGCTGCATCACCAGGCTCGCAAAACGAGGTTGTAAAATAAGAACAACCTTCTAACAACACCGTGTTACTTGAGGAAGGAGATTCTTCGTACACAGACGGTATCAGAAGGGATCATCAAAACATTACGATAGATACTAAAATGAAATTCCTGTTAAGACACTAACTTATTTCTACATAAAAGCAGCATATTTAAGGCGTGCTTGTTAACATTTGCAGTTACTTTCCTGACGGAGAGGGGTGCAGAGTGGGTCATAAGGAAGTTACATGCGTAACAGCAACTATTTTAAATAATGCAAAACGCGTTATTTAGTAGAAGCTAACAGGAGAGATTCAGGAGCAGCATGCTTGGATCGTTTGATTTTGTGCTCTAGTGGCAGAGGAAGAAATAACAGCGTGTTCGGACAGAGGAATCTTAGTGTTTGAAGTCTCCAGCTGCAGAGTTTCAGGGCTGAGTTACCGAGCACAGGCCAGAGATTACCCGAACTCGGGGAGCTGAAAAAAAAACCCTGCAGGAGGGAGATTTCCATCCTGCCTCACAGGGTTCACTGGGACACGCTCTCTGGGTCTCTCAGGAATGGCAAGTAACTCCCTGTGGTCAAGAGATTATAAACGTTATGCTAAACCCCCCACTTTTTTTTTTTGTAGCAGGGAAGAAGCATGTTTTCTAACTCTGCAAACTCTGCAAACTCCAGATTGTTTCCTAGAAGGAAAGAAAGTAAAAAGCTGGTGTCAGGGAACCATTCCTCAGCACAACCCTGTAAAAAGGAGGGTGAAGGCACCCATAAAAAAGAGGGTGGAGACATTTCTTTGCTGTTTTTTTTTTCTCCTTGGCCCGAGAGGCACATGACAGCAAACGGAGCGGGACCAAGGCCAAGGAACTATCCTCTTTAAGGATACACTACATGGTATCATCAGCGAGTGGCAGCCAATATTGGCTAACAGTCGCTGTCTGTTTGCCAAGCAGAAGTTTGCCATGTTAAACTGTCACTATAATGCCACCTTGAAGAGGCGTTATCATCACTCTTGCGATGATACACGGCAACCGTGAACGGAAACCGAGGCCGGAGCTCACACATCTGAACAACAGACGATCCTGGTGCCGCGGATAAGTTCCCCAACAGACAGCACTGCCTGCTTATCGCTGCTGTGATCCCCGAGCCCTCTTCAAGTGGACATCCCCCACAGTTAAAATTACACCGTTTTATGGCTATATAATACACAATTTTATTAAAAATACCGAGAAAACTGAAACCCATTCTATTATTTCTCTAAATTTACTGCTTCCCTGCCCTGAATACGGTACAAAAAGCAAAACTGAAAGCCACAAAACCACTTAAGCATCTTGTGGAACTGATACTGACTTAAAACATTGACCAAACCTCATTCCCAAGGCATCTTGCCTCGAGACCTTCACAGGTAAAGGACAGAGAGGCACATGGCAGGGGCTGGATTTCCTCCGTAGCTAGAATTCTCTTGAAAATCAAACAAGGTATAGAAAATGCAGGGAAAAGCCAGACAAAAGGGCTACAGGCTGCTGCAGATGAGGCTCCCCGTATGGGGAAACACTCAGGCAACACCGCTGCACGGCTGCACACACTCCTCCTTAACACAGCAAAGTTTTAACTCGAACTTACAGAACGCAGGAGACCTGAAATTTGATTAGATAAAGGGTGGGAACTTTTTTTTTGTTATTAAATATTTTATTTAACGAGGCTGTATAATATTGACCTTAGTAATTAGAGACTGGAAAAGAGAACTTTGCGTTAACGGCACCAGATTGATTTCCGCAAATGCAAAAGTACAAAAGTACTTTCATGCCTCAGAAAGGTTCTAGTTACTGCATTTGAAAGATCTCGGGAGAACAGTGTCCTGGAGAACTGTATTCTTCATTCAGCAGCGCTCCTTGGCACGCACCAAAGTGCACTCACAAGCCCTAATATTTAACCACCTGATAAAGCCTCCTCTGTAGTGCCCTCAGCTCCCCTCGAACCAAGGTGGTGCTCAATAATTTGTGGAGCTGGAGTCAGCTCTAATGGGTCCAAGGCAATTTAACTTATTAAAATAGTTTATTCAATGTGTAATACATCAGTGAATTAATATATTATTCACCAACGCGTTCGGAACTATTTAGCCAGCTGTATGAAATGTTTCTAATACACTAGCTGACATTTTTTTAATTACACAAATACTTTGCGTGGCAAATAACCGTTTGCTATTTGGCAAGGCCGACAAATTATATAGAGTTAATTATATTCAGGTTGGTATATGGGTTATAAATAACTGTGATAAAACTGTGGTATCAACGCTGACAGAATTTTAGGGGAAATCGACATTTTCCTATACTGAAGTAACTGAGAGTTACGAACAGCAACACTGCCTCCAGAAACCCAACTGTAAAGTAATCAGTTGTGTATGCGCACAAAAGGGCTTATTATTTAAGACACTACATATTTTTGCCTTCAAGTCTTATTAATTGCATGTTTTGCCTTAATTTATACTTTATTTGAGACTTTTTTCATTCTTTTTGGAAGTATTGTTTAAGTTACTGACTTCGAACTTTTTCACAGCCAGATCCCCTATAGCTTTATATTTCCACGTCAATCCCAAATTCGAATATCAACTCTCAATCCTGCGTGAAGATGGGTGTGAGCAACCACATCCTGCCAACCTGGAGACCAAGTGGAGGACCTCAGCACCCAAAAGAGCCCTAGCCACCACAGGGCCAGCCAACACACTGCCATAACTCACATTCCTTCAAGGTTGAGTGGCTTTATAATGAAATAAACACAGACTTCTAACGAATTATGGAGCTCCTGCTCTTCTCCGTCATGTCCACCCTGGTTTGCCTCAGTTGAACCAAGTCAAAATTTGTTTCAGGCTGTGCCTTGTGCAAGGACAAACCCCACCATCTGCTTGGGGTTGAGTTAACCAGAGATTCCCTGAAGTAGCAACCTGAATCTCACACCTGTTTATCACGACAACTCCCTTTAATAGATCCTTCTGTTCCCCTGTCCTGACTATTAGATCTGTTAGCATCCTGCGGCAGGCGAGGGGAACGCGACCCCTTCGAAGTACACCAGGGAAGAGGCTGAAACGTTGAGCCACGGTGATGCAGCCTGTCACCAGGTGTGGATTAGCTGTTCCAAGTTGGTACATGTCACCGGGCTTTAAGGATGTGCGGAGGCGTGATGAAATTCAACACAACAACATCCACCCTCAACTTACCGTATCCTCGTGCTCAAACAGTCGTGCCTGCAGGGACCGTTTCCCATCTTATGGTATGTAGTAAAATATAAAAACAACCAAAAAAACCCCAACCCAACCACAATCCAGTGGAACAAAACAAGACAAAATAACCTAAAAGAAAAATTGATACCTTTTGTGAAAGAACTAAATGTCAAGAGAGTGGGGAAAAAAAAGGGGGAAAGAAAAAGAAAAGAAGAAAAGGAGAGAATATTCCTTAGTAGGGGAAGTTTCTCCTCTAAATTGGCAGCGAATCAGTTACTAAATGACATGCCTCAAATCAGGTGGTGGATTATTGGAAATGAAATCTTTGTCCCAGGAAAGCCGATGGCAAAAAAAGCCTATTGATTTCAGTGGGATGGGGTTGTCTCTCTGGACTTAACAGCCAATCATGCAGAATTGGCAGCGGCGTCCCAACGTCCCCGCTTGTTATTAGACCACGGAAATCCCTGTTAGCTTCATCTGTGCCTGCGACCAGCGCCACAGCGCTCTGCTTTTTTGGCAGGGAGGTGTGAATAAGAAGAGTGGGTTCAATTTTTTTCAACCCAAACCACCTGAATGAGAGCTCTGCTGTTTCTCCCGAGCGTTTCCGAGTCCATTTTTCCCCTGGAAGGCACGGGCAGCCTCACCACTAATGGGAGCGCCGTGTTTACAAGCAGAGGGGAACCAAGCTCTTAAGTGTTTGGGTTTTTTTTTTTTTCACATATTTGCAATACAGTATGTGGTTGGGATGGGAGGAAGGTTTGCTGGAAGAGGAAGATGGTGAGAAATGGTGTGGAAGAAGAAAAAACCCTGGTCCTCGGAGGCCAGTCTTGCTGTGAAGCACACACAGGCCTCATTTTTCTCAGGAACGCCTTGGCGAGGAACAATCAAACTAAACTGTAGATACTTAATATTATAAATATTAGACGGCGGTGTAATGATCCCATTTAAACAACTTTTCATGAACAACCTTTCACAATTTTAAGTGCTCGGAGAATTCTTGGATGACAAAGCCGCTCTTTATGACTAATCTTTTTTATCTGAAAGCAAAAAAAAACCACAAACCCAACAAACTGGGTCCAAACAAATAAAAGCACAATTCCAGTTCAACAATGTGGAAAGGATGGCTGTGCGTGCGGCGCGTGCCCACGCAGGAAAACAATAAAGGGTTTTACAACAGTGCAAAACGTGTGATAGGCAAGATAATATTAATATGGTGCCCGAAACCCATCACTTAGACTAAATATTGTATGGAAATCGCCGCAGATTGGTACGAGGCTGAGTAAACAAACCACACACACCGCAGCGGGTGTATTTGTCCAGACGTGTATTAGCACAACACACAGAATGGGACCCAGTGAACGCTTAAAGTGAGAATTTGTGACCTGTTAGTATCCCCCAAATGCCCGTAGAACATTATTCTCCCTTTTAACCTTAATTTTTATTCTCCGTTTCAATTTCTGCTCTGCTTCTCCCATCATAGCCCGCGGTACCTACGCTGACAGCCGCGGCAGGCCAAGGTAGCACAGATGGGGAGGCTGCAGCTGCATCTCACCTGCCAGACTGCAAAACCCACCGGGACACTTCCCCGCTCCCTTTATGTCTGTCTCTGTGCATTTGCCACAGCCCCGTTCTCCAGGCCTTCATCGAACGTGTCACCGAAGCCACCGTGTCACCACGACGACCAGCAAATGTGGGAATGTGGTTCCTAGTGGAGGAAACCCAAGATGGGCCATCCCTCCCCGAAAAATTAACCCCAACCTCTACACCTTGAGCACGTGGGAGCAGATTGTGATTTAAACCACCTCAATACACCTGCACCCCCAAAGGTGGGGACAGAGGATGCTTTGGTTCAACTCAAGAGCAAGCCCTGATGGATTCCACAGCAGTGCTGGTGGGATGGTGGGACGTGGGACCAGGTGTGGGGACAACCCAGCATCCAGAGTGAGGGGAGACAATGTGCAGGGAGCTGAGTGTGGCACAACCTCCCCCATAAAGTTGCTCCTTTCAGGCCTCATGAGAAACTTGGCAAAGTTTCCCTTCGGGCCCAACTTACTGATTTAACCTTAACCTCCCTTTCTTTGTTTAATCTTTGAGTTGGTGCTTAAAATATAAGGTTTGGGGAGGGGGTGGTGGGTTAGTTTTTCCATCCCTGGATTTGCAGGAGGCCAAAAAGAAATAAATAAGTCCTGCTGCCACCTGAGCGGGGGATGAATTGGGCAGGCAGCGGGATGCCCACCCGCTCTTGGCGACTTCCAAATAATCCCACCTGCAAGCGGAGAAGTTCCCAGTTTCAAATATCAGGCCGGCAGGTTCAGGGACCTTTTGAAAACGAAAGCCTTGTCAAGATTTATGGCTTCGGTTGGGCGAGCGGAGGAAACCGTGGCCATTTTGAGCCCGCCAGTCCTCCAGCCCCCGGAGCTTTCCCATCTGAACCGCGGGCTGCGCTTCCAGATCACAGCACAGAAAGTTTTCTGCAGCCCCCTGTGTTTGCTGAAAAAAAACCCACCACAACAACCTCCGTGAAACAAGGCAGACAAGGAGAACGTGCCTCCAAGAAGCCTGTGAAGGCAGCTCTCACCGCCGTATTTATGAGGAGCCAGGGGAAGCCCTCCCCGCCTCACACCGTCCCCCGAAACCGCCCGCAATTAAAACAGAAGACAATTATGGCAGACTGCACGCCCTTCACTTTGGATGCAGTTAGAGATTTTGCTGGCTGCTACACCGAAACTTCCCATGCTGTGTTTACTGAATTGAATATAATCTCTTTCTTTTTTCTTCTTTTTTTCTCCCCCCCTCCCCCCTTCCTACCTTAATTTCAATATTTAGAATAGCTTAATTATATCTGATATCTTCTAAATGTTAAATTGCTGCCATGGATACTGTACTTGTTTTAGGCTTTGCCCACAACCCAAAATGTAACTAAAGATTAATAGAATGCTGAGATATTTTTGGCTGCCAGTGAAATTTAATGAATAAACATTTAAATAAATTACCCCAATAATGAAACAATGTGCCATGAGTTATGCTAAATGCTCCACTTCTCTTACCATCCATGCAAATACCGGGAGGGATAGGAAGGAGAGAGCAGGGAAGTACATTAAACAAAATCCTTCCTAAACCACACCCAGCCCAAAAGTGTCTCTTATAAAAAAAAAAAACCCACAAGAAGCAGTGGTGGCTTGTCAGTCAAAGTGTCTAACGATGGCATATGGGTAAAGGTTTCAGTCTGCTATCTCCAGACTCATCTCATGGCCCGGGTTCAAGGCGAGGGAAACAGCTTCTCCAGACAAAGGGACCAAAAGGGTGGACAATGGTGGCTGGGAGCTGTCTGGTCAGCGTGGCCGCCCGGCCCCGCGTCTGGATGCACGCAACCCATCGGCGATGGCGGGGAGAGGAGGGGGGGATAATGAAAAAAGAAAGAAAAAGAGGGGAAAAAAAGAAAAGAAAAAAAGAAAAGAAAAAAGCAAGCAACGCGCTTCGGAGGCCTTTTCGAGTTTCCTAAGAGCTGAAAAAGAAGCAGCCTGAAGGTTAAAGCTGGCTAGTCGGGATGGCATACTTGGCTGCGGATATAGCCAGGTGGCCTGGGCATATTGGCAAACAACTGGCAACCTGCCCAATGCATATGGCTTAGATTGCTTCCCTCTTCCCCATGAAGCCTTCTTAGACTCTTGAGCAAGCATTCATTTTAGAGCGAAGTGCGTCCAAGTGTTAAATAAAAACCTTCCCCCTCCCCAAAAATACACCGCCTGTAACCTTTCCCTTTAAATAATAAAGAGATAACTATATTGAAATAAACTAATTACATTTTTAATGAATTCTTACAGAAAAGTGACACGCCACGCCCCCCGCCTTTCCCTGAGTGGATCTGCCCTCACTTTTGTTAACTCCCGAAGTACCAAATATGCCATCTTTTCCCCCAAGCACACTCCTGCTGAGGGGTAAGTACTCCTGTCCGTGGTTAAGCTGGGCGTCCTGTGCCACCACCACCACTATGGTGGCAGATGTTCATGGTTTCTCCTTCTTCCACAGCCACTTGGTGGCTCTGGCAGATAGTTGCCTTTATGAAACATTAAATGGCACTCTCTCTTAAAAACTTTAAAGGCAAGTCCTGCTAGAAACGCTAAAAATTTGGGAAATTCAAGAGAAACACTCGACACGCGCTCCAGAGCAAGCCTAGGTCTAAGCATCAATCCTACTGGCCAAGCCTTTGTGCTAAGGCAAGAGTAAATACTGCATTAAACATTCACAGCAGCTCTGGGGAAAGGGCTAAACATATTTAAACAATTAACACATGCCCAACTCTAAGCCGGTGCTTACATGCCACCGACTCTAAGCAGAGGTTGTGACAAAGGTAAAGTCTTCTAAATTAAAAGCAACGGGACTTGTGTTGAAAGCTCGGTAAATGCTGAAGTGTTTTGCTGAGCTGAAGCCTCGGTTAATGAGAACCGAGAAATAATTCTCTTCAGTTCCACAAAAAAATGTGCTGGCTCGCCCTCGCCCCACCAGAAACCCCTTTCTGCTTCACATACAGGACCCTGAAAGTCTCAAGTGCCGTGAGCTAAATTAAGACAATAACCTGAGTTTCAGTTTAATGAACTCTCAACGGCAGTTCTTCAGCGGCTAAAAAACTGGCCAAGAAGAGAAAGCCAAAAACTTTTCCAAAAGCTGTTGAAGAGCCAAGAGCGAGCTACCATTCCTGTGTCACCCACAGGTAATTCCACATCCCTAACGAATATAAACCTTGATACTAGTGGATACCTAGATATTAGTAGGTTTTAATTAAAATCGAGGTGATGTTAACATTTTAAGGGTGAGTATGTCACCAGCTAGTAAAAGCATGTTCTAACAACCCAGGCTTTGAAATCCTCATCTCCGGAAGGACAGGCAGCAGATCAGGACAGTTCTGGGCTGACTTCAGCCCAAGTCAACAGCCTCCATCTCCCTTCAGTCATTTAATCCTTGTCATTTTGGTTTTATTGATAGGCCACCCCTTCCTCTCTTCTTTGCTCGTTTTGTGTATTTGAAGTATGAAATCATCAGGTCAAGGAGTAATTTACTTCTATAGACTCTTATTTATATAATGTCTACCTACAAGGAGGACCTGACCTTCACCAGAACCCCTATAAGCCATCATAATATAAATAGCCTACATTATTTACTTAACTTCCTTGCTTCAGTTTCTTTAAGGGGGGAATAATATTTACAGGGATGTTGTGAGGATTAGCTCATTACTTCAAGAGCCCTGAAGATGAAACGTGCAATGTAAATGAGAAATATCAAGTATCGGCGGCGCTGATGAAATTATCATCCCCATTGTTAAGAGTAAAAATCGGGGAGAGAAAGGTGGATTCCTGCGAAAGCACGTTGCCGCAACCATGACCTTGGTGCCATCTTTTCCTTCACCTTCCTCATCCCCCTCCTCACTGGCAACCGGCATCGTTTCCAGCTTTATTAGAACGTCTCCACGCCAAGTTGGACATGCTCCAGGCAGAGCCGTCCTCGGCCAAGGGCAACACAAGAAGTGCTCTCAGACAACTGGGATGGCCTGGATGGAGGGATGGATGGATGGAGTGATGGATGGATGGATGGAAGGAGAAAGTGGGTGGAACCAACAACCCGGGGATTGTTGTTTGTCCTGCAAAACAACAGTGCTCCACAATTATTAATTTTCTCTTGACGGCGTCAACCGGAGGCTCCGATGACGGCAGCAAGAGGGAAATTTGTGCCGGGAATCTCCCCCGCTGCAGCGTGCTGTTGGGATGGATTATAGGAGCCGCTGCAATTTGTACCGGAGCTGCACCACGGCTCCTTAACCGTTGAGGTGGACCAGCGCTAATCTCTGCTTCTTGTTTCTTTATCACTTGGGGAAGAAAGATCAAAAGCAACCCGAACACTGGGGACACTGAAATTCCCCAGCCCGATCTGACTGTGGTTGGCAAAGGATCTGTGGGCCAGGCCTTCGCTGAATTTAGCTGTGCTGCCTCATTTAATGATTCAGACCTCGTTAGCGGGGCAAATCAGACCTCCAAATCCCACTTCCAGTGGGTCCGAGCTGGCTGAAACCTGGCGATGATGCTCTTGGCGATGACGAGCCTCCAGCACTGAGTGTGAGGGAGAGGGAACCCCCCGAGCATTGCAAGGCAGGGGAAAAGCAAGCCTTTGAGGACACAGTTGAGTTACCCGTCCTCAGATGTAACCGAATCACCCCCAAAATTTGCTTTTTAACCCTCAAATTGCAACAGGCAACTCAAAAGCGAAGCGGGAAGGGGGTACAAACCCAAAGGAAAAGGGTTGGCCGAGCAGCTCCAACCTGAGGGCACACCTCAGCTCCACAAACACCGAGCCAAGCGGGGAAACTGCCCTCAAAACTGGGCCACCGAGGGTTTGTCCACCTGGCAAACGAGTCCGAGAGACCCTGGGTCAGGGGCTGCCGGGGCTGGTTTTTGGTAGCGGGGGCGATCCAGCCTTCCATTCCCTTCCCTTCCCGGCACGGCAGAGGCACACAGCAGAGCTGCGGGTGATCTCATTTCCAGTAGTTAAGTGAAGTAAGTGCCGAAGTATGCAGGATTGGGGCCCTGGAAACCATGGAGAAACTGGGTTTCTCTTTTTATTGCGGACAACTGCAGCGCCTGCGGAGTGTTGCAGCGACGCTGCTTTTCCCCAGAGAAGGACCTGGTCCCAGATTTTTAAATTTTCTTCATATACAAAATGACTCCGTAAGAAACTTTTCATTAAAAATAAAGACTTGGAAACAACAAAAAAAACCCCAAACCCAAACCAACAACAACAAAAAAAAGGTTAAAAATATTGCCTGGCTCAGTAAATACACAGATTTAAAGCATATGGATAAAAATGAGTGTTACTATAAACACGAAGCATGTTTTTTTAAAAAGAATTTTGCAAAAAGATAAACTTTTTGTAACTGTATTTTGATTAAAGTTTTGAAGCTGTTTATTGTAAGTAATTGCTTTTCCTCAAGGAAAACCAGATGTATAGAGGCAGGAGTTTGTTTCTTCTCCTCCTTTGTGTGAAAGTACGCATGAGAAGCCTTTCTGTAAGAGAAATCCAAGAGCTGCAATAGTTTATGTCATTGTAAAGATAATAATAAATGAGTGCTTGCTCTGCCTGTAAAAGTGCAGTTTCTCCTGCCCGTCCTCACCCAGCCAAACTTTCTGAATTCTCCCAGGTTTAACATGTAGGAAATTACGGAGGGTAAAACCTGCCTTTGGAGTCTCAGAAGTTTTGTGTTTGATTTAATGCTGTGGGGTTTTTTTTAAATTTATTTTGTATTTTTTCTTAAAAATTGTTTGGGAACTCTTTTAAAGTATACATACCAAGGGCCAAGGTTTGAAATATTCTTTGTCCCTACCAGGGCTGGTCTTTATCCTTTTAGCAAACTTCTCTGGCTCTTAACTACAAGCAACAGCACTCCTGGCCCTGGGCTCCAGCAGGATCTGGCCCCTAAAAGCTCATCCACCTTTTTCTCCCAGACAAAAGGTTGTAAAGGAGGCCAAAAGCTCCAGGCTTTGATACCGTTCCCAAACATATGGGAACGTACGGCTTCATGAAACTGCATTTAACAGATGTTTAAAGAAAGACAACTAACAGATCCAGAATGTAGTAACGAGGAAAAAAGACAATGTACATAAATTCAGCTGCGTGTCTCTTTATAGCGCTACCAATGCCCCGGGGACAAAATGCAAATGAGTCGACTTATTTGCAATATGACACTCTCCACTTTTATATTTAATATTTTAGGTCAGGACTAAAACTGATTTTCTTCCGAACTGATTTCTCCCGGCACCTAAAGGGAGGGAGATTTACAAGGACCGTGGCGCGTTGTACTTTTGTCGGTTTGGAGAGTCCTCAAAAACACACACAAACACAAAAAAAATCTCCCCCCCAAAACCCCTCGACGATCAATTTCAGATTTCCAAAGTTGAGTGAACAGGCCCCCCCGTCCAGGCTCCGTGCACAAGCCCCGTGCCAGCCCGGCCTCCTGGAAACATCTTTCCTGGCTTTTTAATTTTCCAACTTCCGAGCCCCGAATTTTGAGTCGTGGATAGTTTGGGAGCCCAAAGACCAACTGTTCGGTTTTGCAAACCAACAATGTCTGCTCATTTTGTCCCAATCTTTTCAGCTTAAATATTCACAATGTGCCATTATTACTGAATCATTATCTGCCTTTAGCTCTGACAACAGCATCATAAGGGCTATGAAAGGCTCCTTTCTTCTCATGATTAGTCTCTAAAACATTTCCTCATCTTACAGTGCTTTGCAGCTTCCCAGAATGCACCGCTCAATTACAGTGCTGAAATTAACTGTATGCCACTCTTATTTATTGATAAAAGAATAATCAAGTGCTCCAGCCCGTAGCCCGCTTTGGCCACAGGTTTTTATATCAAGTTTCAAGTCATGCGGGTTGGGTTTGGGGGTTTTTTTCCTCCTTTTTTTTTTTTTTTTTTTTTTTTTTCCCTTCTTTTTTTTTTTCCTTCTTTTTCTTTTTTCTTCTTTTTTTTTTTTTCTTCTTTTTTTTTGGTTTGTTTTTTGGTTTTCTTTCTTTCTTTTTTTAACTCTTTGAATCCTCTCATAAATGGGTGGCATTGTCTGCGGCGCGGTGACAACACTGTGCGGCTCGCTGTGGCGCGCAAGATAAAGCACCCTTCATTTGCGTGGGGTAATCTTGTTGAAAATAGTCCTGTACGGCTGACACTTTTCAAAATTCATCTTGAAAGGGAAGAGTTTGGGGGTTTTTTGGGGGGTGGTGGTGGTGGGTGGTTTGGTTGGCTGTTTGTTTTTTAATTTTTTTAATCCCCGGGACTGATTAGGCTGCAAAGAAATCAGATGTAAAGAAACCCTCAGATACGGAACTTGACTAAACTTTGGTCTGGAAGTCGCACACGCACGTTCAAAGATGCTGCTGGGTGAGATTATCCCGGCCGGAGAGGATAATTGGGAGAGTTCTTACACTGGCCTCTGTGGGGTGTTGTGTGCGTGGACCGTATTAATTGCTGAGGAAGGGAATGCGGGGCTCTGGCTCTCCTACGCCGGGGTTGGTTTGAAATGTGACATTAAATTGTGATTTAGCAGATAAGAGGCACAAAGCAAACTGCCCCAGAAACAATGGGCTCGCTTCTCCGGAGCCTGGCGCTGAAATTCCCATCGACTTCAAAGAGAGCGGGCTCGGGCTTCCAGTTCCTATCACTCCTACCCCAGCAAGAAGATTTTTCTCTCCAATACCAAAGAATAACATGTAATTGGGCTACAGCTTGGTCCGGCTCAAGACTGAAAATAAAAACACTTTCTAAACCTCAAAGATACTCGCTAAGCCATGTATACATTAATCATTTATACCACATGATTATTGTTCATTATTTGGGCAATAACAAATGGAAGGGTGTGGGGGTTAGTGTGGGTTTTAACAAACCACATTCTATTTAAGCAAAGCCAACTATTAAAGAAAGCCCTAACTTGCCAAACCAAGATAAACATATGCCATTATTACCATCGCGTAAAAGCTACTACTCTGGGCATTACAATTTCTCTTATAATTGGTACAGCTATAATTAAACGAATGCATATATTTACAGTTCTTCTTTGAATGGTAAAGTGATTTAGCAACGATGGTGTCTCTAATTTCTTTTCACTGTACTGGCAAACTTCATTTAAACAGCGGGCTAAATACCACATCGCCACAAGAAATGAGTAAAGCACCCAGTAAAGTCCATATATGCTGTTAGGGAGGGGAAATGCTTCAGGATAGAACAGAAAGTCACCCTTCAGACTGCCCAGGTGAGAAAAAATACACTCCTGGGATAGAATCACGGATGGAAACATCCCTACACAGAATATATCTTTAAAATACGAATAAAACGAGCACTCACAAATGCCTCCAACCTCTTCTCTTTTTGCAACACTGATCAAATGCAGAAAATTGTTCCCCAGGAGTATCTGCCCAATTTTAAGTACTACAGTTCAATAAGACATTTGTAAGCTGTCAGCTCCCATGAAAAGGTGGCAAGACACAGGATGCATCTGCATCTTAAACGTCCTGAGCATTTCTTCGCACCGACACTCTCACCACGATTATAAACTGGTGCTAGAAAAGCGAATAACTGGCTTTTTCAGATAATCAATTTTTACATCTAGCAAGGCTTTGCATGGTACCCACCAGCACAGCAGCCAACAAGCTTGGATTGTGGAGCGAGGCTGAGGTTGGGTTGCCATGAATCGCCGCCGGACCACCACGCTCCCACGTGCCAAACCAAGGCTTTTCCAGCCCCATGGCTACCGTGGGATTCCCACCTGGAGACCTGAAGGGGCTCGCTGGGATTCTAACCCAGGCCAGCATCATCAGCAGCTCCCATCGTGGTTGTGGGTGGTTCGGAACCTGCAGGAACCACTTTCGAGCCTGTGTTTCTTGTCGTTTGACCCTACGCACTGTAAACATTTGGGAAAATCTGGGTTCATTTGGGACTATCCTCTAATAACGGGAGTCAAGCCGGCGCGGGAGACCCTGAAGAGGTTTGAGTTTTGGTTGGAGGTGTCGATGAGGACTCTAAAAGTCCTGAGGAGAAGAATTTGCTGACCCAGAAGGAGAGATGGTTGAAAGACAAAAGAAGAAGGAGCGGCGGCTGCGGCGCGGGCTGCACGCAGAACAAGGACGCTTCGTGGCAGCGTTTCAGCAAACAGATCAGGAGAAAAAATCTGCCACGGTTCCCTCCAAACCAGGTGAATGTAAAGCCAGCAGCCCTTGTAAAATCTGCTCGCAGGGTTTCAGGCCAGTATGTTTGTGTCTTTACTCCAGAGGCCTCAGAGAAGGCTGAAAAAATGAGGATTTCCCTACTACCCCCACCCCCCAAATCTTTCTCCTAAGCTGGACCAGTAATTCTATTAAGAAAAATAAGGCAAGCTGCAATGTTTGAGTTTAATAAGCCCAGCCCAGCGAATATGTGACCAGAACTTCTGACTTAACATTCTTTAACAGATGTTTTATAAAGTACAGATTTAAAAGATTTGCCTGTCTTATTGTTCTGGCTGTTGCCATGTTATATGGCTGCATTTTCAGTCCCAGATTTTCCCAGCTGTAACAGTTAAATAGCGAGGGGTACATGCCTGGATACTGTAGGCAAAACGCCCAAAAATTCTTCTCTCCCATGGAAAAACACCCTGGTATAAAGGCAGTGATGAGAAGGTGGAGTTAAGCCCTTTGGCATAGGAATAATCTCCATAGTCTTAAAAATGGGATATGGTGATTTTAAGGCACACTATTTTATGAATGATGCTTTAACCACGCTGCCAATTAGCAGAGCCTTAAAAATACCTCGCTCATACAGGCCTGATAACTGTCTTCCTTAACCTTTAGCTGACCTTTTTTGTTTTTACCAGCATATGAACTATCAAAGAGAACGGCACTGAACATCGATTCAAATGTTATATATTAAAAAAAGAAAGGGGGGGGTAAAAAAAAAGGTGAATAAAACAAGGGAACAAAAAAAAAAAAAGAAAAAAAAGAAAAAAAAAGGGAGAAAGGAATGAAACCCAGCTGGTCAGCCAACTTTTAAAAAAACCATAAGCAGAAAACATGCTCTTCTAATTGGACAGAGAAGACAAGATCTGGAATAGGTGCAATTTTATGACTGCAACAGCGATTCGCAGAGCCCACGCTCCTTTCAAAGCACGAGCCCCATGGAGTTTTATCGGACATCTGGAGCGGGGCTCTGGCAAGATGCTGAGGGACTGGGGCTCCCATTGATCTCTGCACTGGCAACAGGCGCCCCAGCCTCTCCACGCGGGAACGGATGAAGGCTTTATGCTCAAAAGTGTAGAGAGAAAGGCTATTATTATTGTTCTTCTTTCTGCCTTTAACCCAAGAGGCGTAAGGCGTATTTCGGGTATTTGGTCTCGAGACCCTGTGACTCCTGATGGGAAGTCGGGAGCGAAACGGCTGAGGAGAGCAGGCTACGGCAGCCAGTCTAAGGCTAGTGAGTTTTTTTTCAACCACACCTAAAATAGACTCTGCTATATTTCATCTCAAACTGTGTGTATTCAAACATATGGCCAAGGGAAGAGAGATATGCAAAGGCTCATGCGCGCACAATGTTTAGCATCCACTTTCAAAATACATCCAGCAAGAATTTCAGGAGCCCCCTCTCTCCCCCCCCCAAAAAAAAACAGCAAAATATTATTTGCTTGATTATTAACATCTTTCTCCTTTTATACCAGTCAGTTGAAAAGTATGCAATCACTGGGTATTTTTGGTGGCCTCTCAATCATGTCAAAGATCATAAGACAAGCAGATGGTGTACATCTGGGCTTACCCAGCAGTAAGGAAAATATCTCCAGCGCAGGTAGAATGATAAAGACAGGACTAAGCACACACCATTCCTTTCGGAGCCGTGCTGGAACGGGATTAGCCCCGTGTTTCTATTTACCTGTCTGGAGCAGGATGACCCCGCAGAGGTACAACGGCAAACAGCACCGCTGACGTGAAGCAAGGGGAAAAAAAAAAGCAGCCTTGCAACATCTCCTCAACCACGGGATTAGGCTTGCCCCGGCTCATTTAACGCCGAGTCGAGAAGGAAGAAGTTAATGAAAGAGATTTTGCAGGGAGGGAGGCGATGGGGGGGATGTAAAAGAGGGGTGAGTATCCCTGGGATGTCAGCAGAGACGCGACGAGGGGCCGAGCCGCCCCATGGCATCAATCACCAGCAGAAAGCTGCTGGTCCCCCCAGACCCGCATCGATTTGCACCCAGAACCTGTCCCGGCCTCTCCGATGTTATTTAGGTTTGTTTTGGCTGCGTGATGGGAGTTCAGACCAAGCAACAAGTTTATGGCCAAAGTCTGCCCCCGACACGCCGTTTTACCCACTTGCATAAGAGCAAAAGAAATGGCCCTCGGCTCGGCCTGTCCTCGTGCTGCTGAAGCTCCGGGGGAGTTTTGAGAAGCAGCCTCCAAAACCCAAAAGACATTTAGGAAGATTATTAGTTGCAGTTGTGCTCTGCAGAGGGCTTATGTGGATAGAAGGGATGAAACCAGCACTATTTATGATCCACCTCAGATGCCGCCACGTGCGCTGTAGCTCCTAAAACCAAACTTTAACTTATTTTTTTCCACCTGAAATACAATTTTCTTGAAGCAGACGTGCTTGGGACACCCAGAGTCTGCCACGAGACGTCTGAGAAGTGAAAAGAGGTGTGACTTGCTGTCATTTAAGCAGCACTATCGTGATGCCTCTGCTGGAAAAGCTTTGCCTACGGACTCCCGTGGAAGCTCTGCCGCGTTCAGAGCCCTCGCTGCTCCGTACCCAGGCTCCAGATGCCACGCATACTTCATTTGTCCCTTCTTTTCTTTTTTTTTTCTTTGCCCCCCCTCCGAAATACCAAAATATCAGATAGCTGATGACAGGGGAGAAATGTTAACACTGTAGTTTGAAGGTTTTTAACCCTTGCTTTTCACCGTCTGGCACTTCATTCAGCCCCATGCCCCTCGCTTCACTGCTCCAGACCCTCCCGTACATACCAAGGCGATGACCACAATGTAAGCTTGTGCACTGACTGATTAGATTTAATTAGATGGATACTTTGTTCCACTGATCTTTCAGCTATACAAAGTATTGGGTTACTTAACCGTATCGCTGCAAACACGGCCCCGAGAGTCTGAATGCCATGGATGCGCCACACTGTTCCGCATTAAAAAGTGCAAGAGTTGGCCACGTTTTAATGGCTGAAGCGAGATATATAAAGAGCTGTTTTAATTGAGTTTGTGGCCCTGGAAGATTGTCTCATTTTTCCCATTACCCCAGTCAGTTCAGGGAAACGTGATACGATCCTGCCTACGTTCTTAAACAATCACCCCTACCTTAAACTATTCTTTTTTCCCCTATTTTTATTTTAATTTATTTTTAAATCCCGCTTCTTTCCAGTTCCACCACTGCCTCTTCTTGCTGTTTGTATCCCCCTGGCCAGCCCTGGGTGCAGGGCAAAGCATAGAGGGCTGATGATGTGTTTTCATGGGATGGGTTCCAGTGGCAAAGCACCGGCCCATCCATCCATCCCTCCATCCCTCCATCCATCCATCCATCAGGCGCCAGTCCAGCATCCTGGGAGCCTGCTGGTCCTCAGCTGCCTTCACCAGGGCCATCCTTTGCCTTTCCAGGGTTCAACTTTCATAATTAGTGCAGACCCCACTGCTTTCCATGAACGCAGGAGGAGCTGGGGCTGTTCATAAGAGCTAAGCCAAGTCCGACGTGCAACCCAGTGCTTTGAAAAAGTCTCCAGGCTGGGTCAGCCTGGCAAAGAAATCCCTCGTACGGCTCTGCTGGCAAACTCCTCTGCTGTAACTGTACCTTATACAAATAAAAAAAATGCTTTTGCCAATAAAGTTCATACTAGGTCCCCCAAAGCAACGGGTTGTTTTGACAGAAATGCCTTTAACACTAAGCCTTTTGCCAGTACACAAATGCTGTACACAAAATGACAAATTTAGAAGTAATACACAACGGTATTACTTGAACTAAAGTTTCTGCTGTAGCTGCGGTTCAGTTTAAATGCGAATTTGAAAGCTCACGCTTATTCTCCTTTGGATTTATCTTTTCCTTTTTTTAATCTTTTATTACTTTATTGTTTGTTCTCCACCCAGACCTTGTAACTCGAAGTCTGTTATAAAAACTTCCAGTTTAATTCAATACCCTGAGCCACACAGGCTACTGCTTTTAAAAAAAAAAAAACCCAGCTCCATATAATTATTATAATCTCAGTGATACCCAGAGCTCAGCTCCCCCTGGTCAATAATTAGTGTGATTGTGGCTTAATACAATTTTCTTCTTTTCCCCGAAGCAAATACAATCTTTTTAGATCAATTTGTAGATTGTTACCCTAGAGGAGGACAACAATGTAAACAAACGCTTTTTTTTTTAATACCATATTAACTCATTTAATTTGCACACAGATAAAAGCGTGAAAATATTTCGTGTTGCCGGCGGAGGGATGGCCCCAAACCCCGGCGAGCTCCGTTGCCACTGGGTCTGGACTCTTGAATAAATAAATTATATATATATATATATATATAAAACCCCCCCCCCGAGCCCCACGCGAAGCCCCTGTGCCAAAAATCAAAGCCACGTGTGGCCGTAGCTGTTCACGCAGCACCAAAGGGCTCCAATTCTTTGCCGCTCCTTTCTGCTCCAGAGGAACTGGAGCTGCTTTAACCTGGCAGCCCCGAGGAAAGGGAATCCCTGCGTGGCATCAGGCCACCGCCTCCTCCGCTGGCCGGGGGACAGTGGGCACGGAGAGAAGGTCCCAGGGTCCTGGCACGGCCAGGCTGCCAAACCAGCCCTCGGGAAGGGCTGGCAGCCCTCTTACAAACTCATCCCCATCTTGCACAAACTTTTTTCTCTCTCTACGGCCCGGGCCAGCACAGCTCCTCCGGGTTCCCCCGGCGGTGGCCAGTCCCACAACTTGGCTTCTTCGCAAGTCAAGAGTTGCCCAGGCTGGAGGGAGCCTGCCAGACCACGTCAGATCGGGAGGAGGTTTCACTCTGCAGAGTGTGAAGGACACAGGAGCTAAATACTGAACTTAGAACGGTTAGAGTTGGAAGGGACCTTAAAGATCATCGAGTTCCAACCCCCCTGCCCTGGCCAGGGACACCTCCCATCAGATAAGGTTGCTCCAAGCCCCATCCAGCCTGGTCTTGAATTTAGAATGATAGAATGGTCAGAGTTGGAAGGGACCTTAAAGATCATCCAGTTCCAGCCCCCCTGCCCTGGGCAGTGACACCTCCCACCAGATCAGGTTGGTCCAAGCCCCATCCAGCCTGGCCTTGAACCCCTCCAGGGATGGGGCAGCCACAGCTTCTCTGGGCAACCTGTTCCAGTCTCCCACCACCCTCACAGCAAAGAATTTCTTTCTGGTATCTCATCTAAATCTCCTCTCTTCCAGTTAAAACCATTACCCATCACTACACTCCCTGATGAAGTTTTACATTTAGTTTATTAGAAGGAAAGGGAAGGGGAAAGAAGAGATTAGATGGAACAACGAGAAGCCAAAGGTGCCCGGCACGGGCTCTGATAAGAGGAGCAAAACACAACAGTGTGATGCATATAAGTCACTTTTACCACCAAACCCTGTCTGTTCCTTGTATGTATCCCACATTTCAGCCAGGTACTGCTCTCTTACACCAGCGCTGCGGTGACAACAGGGGAAAAAGGGGACAACAACCAGGCAAAATTAACTTTTATCTAACTTGAAGGCTCCTTCAGAGAACTGCAGAGGAGCCCAGGAGCAATCCCACCCCCTGCACCCACCTGTGCTGTGTGGGCATGAACATGGGCAACAGCTTCATGGAACTTCAATGGTACAATCCCACTCTATCTCCAGGAAGAAGAGAGGGCACGGTTGTACTTGGAACACCCTGAGAGATGTGTGACACTGACATATTTTCTCTCTGCTGTTTCCCCTGCTCTTCCCCATAAACGTTCCTAATGATGGTTCTTAGCTTAATGATTTGGAGGGGGGAGGGTTGAATAGGCATTTTATTACTTGACTTCCACAAAAAACCCCAGAGTTGTGATGGACGAGGGGAAGAGGGCACCTCCGAAACCAGACAGGGACTCTGAAGACAAGGGACAGCTAAGCAAGACGTATTAACGAGTCAGTGCCACAACGATTTCACTTAATTGAGGAGGGATTCCTAAGAGAACCATCTGGGAACACCTAAAGAGCCCTTCTGCAGGCTGGAACAAGAGCTGGCAAATGCATCTCTGCTTAGACACCTCGCACATGACAGCACCTTGACTTGCAGCGTAGGTGTGCTACAGGAGAATGAATTTGTTTACAACTAAGCTGTGGGACTGCCTGCGTGCAGATAGTTCCCTGCATCCTGTTTGAAAAGCATACCTGGTATTCAACACCTTTTTGGGGAGACAGTATCCATCAGTCAACTGGAGCACACCCTTTTGAATCGTGACTATCTCTGCAGCCAGCCAACAATTTAAAATCTGGAAGGAGTCTCCCTGCTACAGCCACGTGCCTGTTCCTCCCCAAAACGTACGGGGCTGTAGCTCCCGGGATACCAGTTGAAGAGGAGCAGGAGAACCATTCCCACCTGGCTCTCCCATTGCCACAGGGATTTCACCAAAAGAAGGTTCATATCTCAGGAAGGGACAGGAGGATGTGTTGTATGAGCACACACGCACACTCTTACCAGCAGAACCAGTTGCCACCTGGGCAACTCGCCTCAGGAATGAATATAACTCCTCGAGACCATCCTGCAGGAGGTTTGAAGGGAGGGAAACCACGGCACATGTGTCTGGGATCAGAGTCTCAGCCCCAAAAGGACTTCCCAAGCAGCTGGAGACCCCTGCCAACTATGCCTCCGTGCCTCAAAACAAGAGTCCCAAGTCCCCAGATCCTCCTGGAGGACGTCTGCGGCCGAGGCATGATCCAAAGCCAACTGACTGGTGTCCCCAGCCACTGCCTCCACCACAAGGCCACATTTCCGCTATAGATTACGCTCAGACCATTAATCTTTCAAAAGAGCAGAATTTGCCGCTAATGCAATCGGAAACGACGGTAAGAGAGGCTCCCATTAATGAGACCCAGCTTAATATAACAACCGACTTCTACATTTCTTATCTGAAAATACCTCCCCTGGAAGCTGTGGATACATTACGGGCTTAAAAAGAATTACTAATGCATTAATTCTTGTCAGATTTGTAGTGTCCTAACCCACAGCTGCTTCCCCCACCGACCTGGGGAGCATTAGTGAGAACTCTACAATTTGGTAAGTGGGGGCCCTGCTGCCCACCCTGCACTCCAGCTGGTATTTAGTCCCGGTGTCACCCATGGGATAACTCCCTCAGGCACCGAGATTATCATTAGACAAATTTCTAGGATCTTCGGTCTGAAAATGAAACCCTTTTCTTTGCTATTTTGTGTTTCTGCTAACGCAGGCTTACATCTCTACTTTTACCTAAGACGTATCCTGGGCTACATCAAAAGTGTGGGCAGCAGGTCATGGGAGGTGATTCTCCCCCTCTACTCTGCAGTCGTGAGACCCCACCNGAAATAATATAATGAAGTGGATATCTGCAAACGTGTGGGTTCTGAGGGAGCCAACTGTCTGGGGATGAAGGCAGCACTCGGATGTGCTCCTGTGGGATCCCGGTGTTGCACATGCGTGTGAGGGGATCGGAATAAATCTACTCAATCCGCCAGCTCTTGCAGCTCCAGTCCCGAACGCAGCTGTGCCGCTGCCTATTCCCGAAAATAACTGGCCCGCGCATGGGAAGACCACGAAAGCCCAACTCCTTTCCCTGCCACAAGGCAGAAACGGAGTCTATTCCATCACAGGAAAGGAGAGAACATCCTGACAAATGCCTGCGTTTTGGACGGGTGACAAAGCTGTCATGGGAAAGAGGCGGCAGCTCCCTTCGGAGACGGGAGGTGGGGAGCGGGATCAGGAAACTTCTGAGCTCTTCTGGCAGCCCAGGTCTGGCGCCGGGCCACCACCAATCCCCCACTCCTCGCGGCGCAGCAGCGCTTAAACACAAGCAGATTGACACCGAACGCTTGGTGGCTGCTCCATGGTTCCTATGAAACACATTTTGGAATTCGGAGACCTGAGCCGGTTGGGGAGGTTGCACAACCCATATTCACCTCCATAATTAGCACAGCCTGGCGCTTCGTGGGCTCCTTCTGAGCAGATCGAGCCCCAGCTCAGACTGGAAAGTCACCTCTGCCACCATGGATCCCAGAAGGTCCCTGCAACAGCCTGGAGAAGGGACATGCGGCAACACCTACTTGTGGCTGCTGGGCTGGCCCTAGGGTGTCCTCCTCTGCTGTCCTCACACACACCATTCACCTCTCCCCACAGAGGGATCATACGGGAAGGGGACTCTGTGGCTGTTTACGGAGGGTTGGGAGGAAATTAAACTGGAACAGGGACAAAGATCTCTCCAAGGACCATGTTGCGTGCCCCGTTCTTGGGTTCTGTTCATCGTGACCTGCCACGTTAACCCAACGTGGTCTCCTACGTGCACCTCCCTGCTCCAGGAGTCGGAGCCTCACCTCATGGGGAGACGATCGACTTCCAATTTTGTGCATTTGAGTTTCGCTCTCCATAGAAATTGCCAGGATTTCATCTTACATACTTAATTAGCCTCTACTTGGAGCTCCATCAGGTGCCTGGCCTCACGCTGGCTTTCAGGAGTCTCAACACCAAGCGTAACCAAGGGAGAGGGGTGAATACTCCCGGAGAGAAAATGAGAGCAACCAAATTCCTTGCCTGTCCGGATGTACGTGCTGCTTACGGCTTCCAGAAGCAGGAACATATATGCCTGAAGAGTAATTTTATCCTAGTTTACTGATTAAAAAACAGACCTTTTCCCTTAATTCCTCAAGTTTTCAGTGCGCTCGCTAATGGCGCGGTTTGATTTATGACGTTAATGGCGCTCCTGTGCAAACACTGCATTTCCAGTTTTGAAATATGCATCCGAGAAGTGTTCTGAGAAGAAACGTTTTCGTCAATGTTAACATTAGCAAAAGTCACCATTGCCGACGAGTAATGAACTTCATATGGATCGTTTCATGGGTATTTTGCTCTTAATTGTTTCTAAAACTTCGGCGTACGCCCACTGCTACCGGCCCCGTGCGCCACCGTCTCCCTCCACGCTCCCACCCTCCCAGCTCGCCCAGTTTTGCTGGGAGAAAACCGGATTACCACAGCGAGGAATCGGGCCCTAACACAAAGAGTACACTGTATACATTTTTATTGTGTAATTTATTGTTTTTTCCACTGAGCTGGCTATATTGTTTTATCCATTTGCGTGACAGGATGTCTAGGAAACAGCTGAAAGAATTATTTGCAGTGAATTTAAAACACACTGGATCAGAAAGGCGCAGACACAAAAATCTTTGTTGAGCAAATAACAGGGTGCTTACCCCGTGTGTCAGATGGGGAAACTTAACTCCTTCAGATCATCAACTGCACGGGTGATAGGTACAACAGCTCTGCCTCCTTCCTTGTCTCCAACGGTGTCCCTGACCTCACTTTACCTACATGAAAGCTTGGCATTCTCCCAAAGCCAGGTCCCCGAGCTGTCCCCAGGACACCCGTGGGCAGAGAGCGGACAAACAGCCTTCCTGTCCCAAGGCCGGCTCCGAGCATGGGTTGGAGCCGTCTTCTCCAGCTGCATCCGTCTCTCCCCACCGATGAAAGACAACATGCACGTGACTCGCTGTGACCAAACACCTAACTCTGAGAAAACCAAAGGAGGATTTCCCTTCCAAACCTGGAGGATAAATTCTCATTAAACAACCAGGTAAGAATCAAACCGCAGCTACCTTGGTTGAGAAAATGAGATGAGACCAAGGATTTTGGAGGTGGGCTCCAAAACCTGGTGTCAGGGCCACAGAGGGTAAAAATAACAGGATTTTTCACCTACTGCTGCACATGCTCAACAAACAAGTCCCCAAGAGGTGGCTTGAACGTGGGGTGGCCTTTCCTGCAGGTTTACAGCATTTTGGGAGCTTCGGTAGGCCAATGGATGTTATTGACACATCATTTCTGGAGGTTTATCGTAAGGAAGTGATCCCTCAAACCAGTTTCAGGTTGTCTCCCTGCTCACAGCCAAGACTGAAAGCCAAGGCCACGGTCCATTTACTGCCCCCGAGGGCCTTCCTCTGAGGCCACCGATATCCACCTGGAGGACATGGGCACAGGGCACTGTCATCTGCATCTAATACTGAGATCTTCAGAGCCCACTTGGTGCTCCTTGCATTTCAGACGGGAACATTCTTCACACATTTCATTAAACCAGGACTTTCACGTATTCAAGTGTCCTGGTTTGGGACACGAGGCAGAAGGTCCCACCTGAGCTCTTTGTGCAGCACCCAAACTCCGTGTCCCAAAGGGACCCACCCCAGCAGCGCTCTCCAATATACCGGAGGTGTGGACAAGCCCTAAGCCAAGGGTTACAGTGTCCTTGTCTCCAAGAAGGTTTCTCCACAGTTAATGCTTAATCAAATTTGTTTTAACCGCTGGAAGTTATTGGCCGGCGACTTTATTTACCGTCGACGTCCATTTTGATCTTTTTAAAAAAGAGATCTGCATTTGCGTCACTGAAAAAACATCCAACAATATTGCTTAAGACTTCAATAATCCTTAGGCTTGTTTCCTTTTAACCCAGAAAAGGAAGCTTTTTGAAACAGTAACACCAGCATTTACAAAATCCAGGGTTCGGGCTAATTAACCCTCACACGTTGTTGCCATTTCATGGAAGAGGAAGCTGAAATTCAGGCAAGTCCCCAACTCCCCAAGCAGGTCAAAGGCAAAACTGGGATCGGACTTCAGAAAAGCTGATTTCTCCACTAGACGTGGACTCCACAAGAAAGACATTCATGTTTTGTGTTTCTATCAAAGTAGAGCAGACTTTACAAAGTGTAAGAAGAGTCATCCAACCAGCCACTTAATTTCCTCCATCGCTGTTCAAGCAGCCCACAGCCTACTACACAGCGGCGTGGGTTGAGCGGCAAGGGTTTTAGCAGGCTGGACAATCAATATACATTGAAAATAAAGCATATGCCAGACTCCGAGCTATGGAAATCACAGAAGCCAACGGAGCTGTGTTGTGTGAGGCTGGCCAGGAATCTCACTCAATAGCTGGTACAAATATATACTAAATAAAAAGTGTCAACGAAGCTCTGCTGCATAAATAGCATCTCTCTACACTGGCAACCGGTCGCCGAGAGAGAACTGAAAGCAGGCTTTTGGCATTGTCTCGGAAAAACGCGACTGCCCAGAAAAACGGGATCCAAATACATCCCTCTCCCTGTGCAGGCGTTGAGGGGTGGGTGTGTGTGTGTGGGTGTGTTTTATATCTGTTTGGGGTTTTTCCTTTCGGGTTCCCCAGCAATTCTGCAGATCGGTGTGACAGCGCCGCAAAGGAGATGGAGGGATGAACATCACAGCTCTACGACCTGCAGTGGGAAAACGAAAATGCCATTGGGGGAACCTGCTCTAGAAATGCAACCAAACCAGCAACAGGAGGTAGGGGACAGAGTTCATTCCCTACAAGATCTTGTCCAAAATCCTACCTCCTAGCAGTCCAAGGGCTGTTTTTTGGGCTCCTTGTTGGACCCACGCTTGGAAGCAAGTGCTTCACGTGGTCCCAGACCTTGGAGCAGGTCAGCACTTCAACATCCCTGGCTTCCAAAGTATCTTTTTCTTTTCCCCTCCAAAGGAAATTAGGAGGCTCACATGCTTGTGGTGATTTAGGAGATTGCTCACACAATCCATGCCTCAATTTAGAAGGTGAACACCCCGTATTCCCCCGGGGGACAGAAGCAATGTGGTTTTTTAAAACAACTCTCCAAAGCCACAAAGTCTGCAAACAAGTTCAGATACGGACAGCTGATGTCTACCACCAATTTCTCCCAGTGTCTCCAAACTCTGGACCAGATACTTTAATACCACATTGACAACAAAGAGCCCCAAAAGCGGTTGTAAGATCCACCATGCTACAAAGAGGTAGGGAAAAAATATACATATATAAGAGAAAATATGTAATAATCAGAAGCCATCTCAGCTTCTTTCCCTTCCTCTGTCACTCCTTCTCAGAAAGACGAGTCGTTCCACAACCACCCGAGCAAACAAAGCCTCGTTTCCTGAGGATTTGCATCGCATGTCTTCATTCCTCCCAGGACAACATCCTGCGCTTCTCCCCCAACTCCTTGATGATTCATCTTCCCCTTCCCTGCGATTCCTCCCTTCCCGACCTCTGGCCCTCACATCTGGAGGAGCCAGAGGCAGCTTGCGTGTGGCTGCTTCCAAGCTCGGCGCCTGCCGACGGACGCGCCGGACAGACAAAGGTGAGGCTTTCCCTGCCCAATGTTCCTCCCGGGGGGGACCGGGTGGGGGGGGGGGGCCTCTTCCGTGCTCAGCCACCGTTCTCAATGAGGAGAAAATTTAAAAAAAAAAAAGTAGAAAGTTTGGTGTCTTTGAGAGCTTTTATCTGTCTGTCACACTGGAATGAAATTAGCCAAAGGGATAAATGTTACGTGAGCGTTACCTACAGACAGAGGGGAAGCTGTTGCAGAAACCAAGCTAAAACATGACAGAGCGGAGAGGCACAGCCGGGGAAACCACTTCCACTTCACCAATTATCCCAATCCCCAGACGACTGACTGGAGGGAGTCCCCAGGTCTGAATTTAGCCACCCACAACATGTCCTGTCCCTGTGAAAACCAAGGGACACTGGTCCCATCGGTACCCATCTCACCAACAAAGGGAAGAGCACACGGGCTCTTCTGTCCAAATCCCTTGAAGGTTGTTTCCCAACCCCAGGAGGGATTCACAGCTTCGGGAAAGGGCTACACCTTAAGAGCTTAGAAACCTCTTAAGGGTAAATGGAGCTGCCTTCACCCCAGCTACAGAGGAGCGAGGGCTGGTGTTCAACACATCAGCAACTTCAAAATGTCTTTCAGTGGCAACCTGACAAAGGTTGTGTTTCAACAGGAATGTGTTATCTCTCCTTCCAAGGCTGGGCAGGACACTTCCTAACAGACAACTCAACAGGCTCTAACAAGTGATTAAATAAGTTAGGTTTGGGGGAGTATTTCGTATTTCTCCCCCCCACTTTTCTGTTCCAACACTTAAAACCCATCCTCGGGAGTCAGTTGAAGCAAAGACCTAGCTCCAGCAGTGCTGATGAGGACAACATGCCCTCACAGGTGGAGCTCACAGGCGAGGAGCTGGATGGGAAGGCAGATACCGCCGCAGAAGTAATGGCTTCACCTGCACCCACGCCAAGAGCCTACTTCTGCTGGAGGAACAGGACCAAGCGTGGAAGGAGCCTTTGCCACGCAGTGGGCCGAGGATGGTTTATGGGGATGGCAGAATGGATGTGGTTAAAATTTTAATCAGGATGACATGTGTTGTTGACATATGGCAACGCACCACCATCTGGATTCAGAAACAGACCTGGGTTTTCAAGCTGTTGCTGGCCAAAGCCAAGAACATTGCTGAGGTGCTAGGTCAGACTGGCTGGGAAGGGTTCTGCCAGCAATCCCTCTTGACACAGTATTGCTTTCATTAAAGCAGCCTGCCTGCCTACCCATCCGAGGTGAAAGAGGGATAAAGTCCGTGGAAGGTAGAAGAAAATGGCCAGAGAAAGGGTCAGCAAAGGGGGTTGAGCTCAGGCACCCACTTTCTGCCCTGCTTCAGCGGACTCAAGGGTGACCACTCGTTTCGTGGGCTTGGAGGGTAAAGCCAGGTCTTGGGCTCTGGGCCGGGAGCCTGGCAGTTCAGCAGGAGGAGTTTCTGCCTGTCTCTCCTCCCGGAGCAGCAGGCATCCAGCCCAAGAACAAAGCACCTGAGGTTCAACTCCCTTAACCATTTCGTTTCCACCACCGCAAAGCCAAGCACGTGCGGAGGCACCTTCGGCCGAGGGAAGGGAAGGAAAGGGGAGAGGGAAGGAAACCGTAAGGCACATTTCCACAGACCCATCTAACAAAGTAACAAAAGCAAATGAAGAAAAAGAAAATTCCAAGACAACTCTTAGAGGCTTAAAATGTCAAAGCAGCTAATGTTTTATCCTAGCAGAATTCCTCTGGGATTAGCTTGGCTTTCCAGGCATAATAAAGTGTTTTACAGTTCCTTTATTTCACCCATCCCATCTCTCTCCTTTTTTATTTGCATAACACGCTCATCAATTAGTGCGTCTCTGTTTGCTCTCAAACAAATCCAGCGCTCATGGCTAAAACTCCGGCACGGGAGAGACACCCAATAAACTCCTGCACGTCTGAGACGATGCCTCGCTCGCATCCCGAATTCCACTCCTTTGGAAGGGCTCAGCTCCCGGCTTCACTGACCTGATTGTGAGTCGCAGGGGGAAAAGGAGGGGATGGAGGGAGGGGGGACGACGAGGCGCCCAGCATCTCTGAAATTTGGCTCCAGATCATGGTGTTGCCATGGAACATGCCGTAGCCTAACAAAAGCCATGGATTGGGATGTGCTGGGAAGGCTTGCCTTGCGCCTAACGTCTCACTCCGCCGACAGACCAAGGAAGCCTGAGATCAACTGCAGGAATTCCTCTCTCCAGGCTTTCATCCTCTGTCTTCAAAGGGATTACCTATAAAATTCTCAACTAGGAGGCGTGTGTAATTTCAGTCCTAACTCCAGAGAATGAGTAAAAACGAAATTCTAGAGTCCTCGTGTGTGTCTTTGTTAAGGCACCATTCCCCAAACGCTGCTCCCTGAGAAGAAACTGAGATGGCACCACCACCTCAACCTTTCTTTTGTCTTGCTTAATATTTGAAAACTCCAAACTTCAGTGCACAAAAGGATGAATTTATGACATGAGAGGCATCTAAGCACAAGCCCTAAGAACAGCAACGTAATTAACAGCTAACACATGTGCATATTCCTCCTTTTACAATGCAAGAACACAGCTATATTTTAAAGTTTTGGTAAGCAGCATTGCATAGGACAGATCCCACCAAGCACTTTCCATTATAAATTTAAATATGAATGGGAATTACATCACATTTTACTCTACTTCAAGTTCCCTCTTGGAAAGCCACAAACAAGCTGGAGATTAACATCAGTCATCCCAGACTTCAGACAACACTGCTACAAGCTGGGAAGTATAGATATTAAAATTTACGTTCACCAGTTGCAGAACTATTAGCTAGTTTGGAATGCACATACATATTTTGTGCACATCCACCCTAAAAAGCCATCACGCTACGTTCTGCATGTCAATATAAAATTTGCAACGACTCCCTTTTAGATATTAATTTCAGTGAGATAGTTAGCCCCAGTGCCTGGAGAACGCAATATTAAAAGAGGTATTTTATTTCTCAATCTGTATAAAGAAGAGAACTATTCCCTTGAAAAATGTCCCCTTGATATGTTTCGTAAATAGGTTAATACAATTTGAAATTAAACTTGATTCCACGGCATGATATTATAATGTCAGAAATACATTCCAGAGGAAGAGCTGGCATCCATCATTGATTCCAGAATACAGTTACTATTTCCCCGTAAAGCAGCAATGCCCACGGAACGCTACCCAGTCCACAGGCCCAGGAAGATGCTCGCTACCCCAAAGAGTTGCTGTCAACGGCTTAATGAAGCCCCACCAACACCCCAAAGCCCAAGCTGTGCCATGGACTTCCATCACAGCGCCGGATCTGAGCTCTGCAGGACTCAGGGATTCTCTGGAGGAAAAAACCAACCAAAACGTTTTCAGGGGCTCACATAAAAATTAAGATGAGTTAAAAGAAATGTAGTGGTTTTTTTTAAAAAAAGTCTCTATATCCTGACCTTGCACTCTCTCAGATTTAAAGCTGCGGAGAGAGAACACCTCTTGGAAAATTTAGGAAGTGATTCTGATTCTCTTTTGGCTTTGACTTCCATGATCACAGGCTTAGCCCAAAGTTCTGTTTCACTCCTCTTGTTTTACAAACACCAAGATCTCAAGGAAAACGGAGCTGGATGCCCTTAAATATCACTTACGGAGCCACAGCCACCTCACCTTTCTCCTCAGACATCCACACCCCCACTTATCCACTTTCCTCCATTTTAACCTCGTGTCAATGTTTTCTATCTTCCTCTCCCCCTTTCTCTCTCTCGCTCTGCTTCCCTCTCGTTCTTACTACCGTTATTACTTAACCTTCAGGTACCCACTTAAGCAACCCACCAAATAGCAGTAATGATCACGCAGAGCCGATCGTGTGGTACGTAATCACCTTGCCTACTGTGTTAATGTCAGTTATCTTTTGCTAATGTACATGACAGGCTTTATCTTTGCAGAGCGGCAAGAGCGAATTACTGTTTGTTTGGGATCAGCTATTGTTACTGCACCTGGGTTTTTTCCTTTGCTTTTTCAATTCTTAAATATTTATTATTCTTTTTTTTTAAAGTAAAAACGAATGCGTTAACACCTAAGGAAAAAATGAGAGAGAATACGAGATACTCCAATGGCATCCATGCAAACTCCTCGTCTCTGAAGATGTGGGAGTGACACTGGTCCAATGACACTCTTGTGATGTCTGTGCTGTATAACGACCTTAATACAATATTTTATTATATTCATATAATACATGCTATATAACATCATGCCACAATATTGCCTGGATGCTACCCAGAGACAGGACACACCATCTATAACCCTCTGCTTTCTTGCAAGCCATTTTTTTTCACCCCTTATTTACTGATTTTTGGAGGATGGTGGTGTTGGTTGGTTGATTTTTGTTTGGATAGCTTTCTTTTTTTTTTTAAAGTACCGAAAGCCAGGTCTTTCCTGGGGAAGAAGACACCAGGCAGAGGGAGGTTCTGCAGAGCTGGCCGCCAGACAGAGAGGATACATTGCAAAGCTGGACGTTCCCCGAACCCTATGTGCCAAAATGGTAACCCAAGGCAAGTTGGGTCTCTGGGTGTAAAGCTCACGTAATTTGTATGAACTTCTAACGTTCTCCTGGCCGTAAAGCCACGGCTCTGGAGCGGGTGAGCAAAGTTCCAAGTATTTCCCTGCCTGTTTGCTCCGAGAAGCCAGCCTTGGGGCAGCAGATCTGGGTGGAATTGGGGTGGTTCAGCCCTTTTCACCGTAAGAGTGATCAAATCCTTCAGCTCAAATCCTGTGACACCAGAGGTACACCCGGCCCATCCACAGAGAGAAACAATCCAAACATGCCGAGGGAAGAATAACTTATTTTACATTTCTGAATCCTGTAATAACGTTTGCTCTGAAGGTCTCTTGTTCCCTCCACCACAAAGGGAAAGGGGAAGGGGAAGGCAGGAGTGTGAGGATTCACGTACACAGAGATTTTTACATGATGTCAAACCTTTATCTGGCCTTAAAAAACTGGCAGAAGGGTTGACTTCTTTATAGCCTTAGACCATTACAGCTACAAAACCTCAATTAAAAAACTGCCAGAATGTTGGATTTTTTTTTTTTTACTTTGTTCCAGAAGGATATAAAACCAGTTATGAGGAAAAAAATCTGCTTTTTACATGGAAAGTCCAAACCATAATTACTGCCACACTTAATGTTACTGCACACCAGGATGGCTCTAACTCCCATATCATTATTTTTTATTTACTATTTATTTTGCATTTTCTATTCTGCACTTGATAAGGCATAAAAAAATCCAAATTAAATAATATAACAAATCATTAATAGGGTTTATTTTCCCCGAGGCCACAAACACACCGAACCAGTTTGTTTACCCTTGGTTTATTTTCGCCTGTAAGCAACCGGGAGGGGGACAATAGGGAGGAGTGGAGCACAGCATGACTGGACTCAACCCAAAATGGTACCTTCTGTGGCTACCTGCAATCCCTCACACGAGAAATCTAGCAACCACACTGCTCAAAAAGACAGAAAAAAAGAAAACAAATTACGGTAGGCTTTTTATAATGAAGTAACAAGAAGACACAAGCCCTTTGTTTCTCTTTGGCAGTCCAAATGTGAGATACGGCATGAGAACCGTGCATGCTCTTATTGTATTTGCCCTCTTTAGACAGATTTCAAGATGCAATCCCGGCAAGGTCTCTGGTTTAGATCTTGGTGTTTATCTCCCACAGCAGTTATCTGTCTTAGGAACACACAGGCTTGATAAGAGGGATAAATCCAACGGGAGCACTAAGAAAGAGGATGGTAATCGGCCTACGCTCCACTGGATTTTGATCCGTTTGGGGGGAAAACCAAGCTGCCTCTACGAGATGTAGAGGGCAGGAAAAAAACCAAGGGTAAAAAAGGTTTACACTCATTAGTCTGTGCTTTAGGAAGAGGTAATTTTGGAAGTGATGAAGGTTGTTTCCCATTCCTTGCAAGCAGGTCCACCACCACTTGGTGGGCAACTGGAACTGAGCCCTGCTCTGTATTGTCCCCCCAAGGCACTGCCCCTCCCATCCTCCACCATCCCTCCAGCAAGGTTCTCCCAGCTGGCAGGAGGACCAGGTTAAAGTGCTGCTTTGAAACTAGAAAGTTCTCAATACATACGGACAACATGGTGCTTCTGCAAGGTGATGGCCATCCTTGTCCTGTTTGGCTTCCAAATCTTGTAATAACACGCTGCCAACCCAACGACCCCTTGCCATTTCCATAGGCTCATGTTAGTTTTCCCTTCCTGCTGTGTTCCTTTGCACTTTTTCCAAGAGTTTCCCATGTGTGGCCCCAGGGACACCTATGTTTTGCGGGTGGAACTTACGGAATGCCACTTACCTTCCCAGGGGAGGTTAATTCATGCATTACGGTAAAGTTGGTGTGGTATTAGGAGACGCTACTACAATGTAAGATCAGCAATGACAAACCCAAGTAATGTTGGCTATTTTAAGGCCAGGTTGGATGGGGCTTTGAGTGACCTGGTCTGGTGGGAGGTGTCCCTGCCCAGGGCAGGGGGGTTGGAACTCGGTGATCTTTAAGGTCCCTTCCAACTCTAACTATTCTATGACTCCATGAGAAGAAAAAACAGTGCTTCGCATAGGTTCTCCTTTTGAAGACACACCATCAAGAAGAAAGCGTGCTTTTTTTTTCTAGAAAGACCTTTTTCTGGCACCGATTCCAACCCCTTCGATGGCCCCCGTTTGGCGGCGTGCAGCTCTGGGTGCTGCCTTCAGCCTGCGTCTGTTCCTTTCCCGATGGGGAAAGGAGCTAAAGGAGAAAACAGGACGTGCAAGGCAGGTTGGGGATCTGCTGCAGGGAAGACAGGGTTAAACCAGCCCTGAGCACCATGGAGCATGTTTGAAGGAAGTCTCACAAAAGTAATTTTAACTCTCTCTCTCTCTCTCCGTCTCGCCCGCTGGCTCCCTCCCTCCCTCGCTCCCTCCTCCCCGTCCTTCTTCCCCCTGGTTGTACATTATTCCTCATTCTTTACGTTGCGGTTATATTTATTCCTTGTTCCATTGAAGCTGTATATTAAAAGTGCCCGTTCCGAGCTTCTGCTGTACAAGGGGAAAGAAAGGAAGAGAAAAACAAAACGG
>VXBW01003013.1:168561-239141 GCA_013400375.1 Thinocorus orbignyianus
GGTTTTTTCTTTTTTTTTTTTTTTTTTTCTTTTTTTTTTCTTTTTTTTTTTTAATTCTCTTCCTCCCCTTTCCAGAAGAGCGAGGAAATGGCTGTCAGTGCCGTCGTGGCACGTCACGTGACTTGGCAGCGCCCGCCCCATTGGCCGGCCCCGCCGCCGAGGCAGCCGCCATGTAAGGAGCGGAGAGCTTCGCCCCTCGCTGCATTCTTAAAATGGCGGACCTGCTGCGCGCCCGCCGAGGCGAGCCCAGCACCAGCCGCAGGGCTGCCTTCTTCTCTTTTTTTAAAATTATTATTATTATTATCCCCCCCCCCCCCATTTTTTCCTTTTATTCCTCTCTTTTTTTTTTCTTAAATTTTTTTTTTTTTTTACCCCCCTTCTTTCCCCCCTTTCTTCTCCGCTGAAGTTTTTATAAACCTTTACAGATTTGAGTAGAAACAGATTTCTCACAACTTGCTCCGCGTCTCAATTTCACAGCTCAGCATACACTCAGGCACTGTCAAAAGCTTGACAGCGTTCCAGGGAAAATATTAACTGTAAACTTTCCAACAGGAATTGAAGGCGGGCGCGTACGCACGCACGCACACACACCAGCTCCCATCGGGATGTCCCCTCCGCCGTTGGCCCAGAAGGCAACATTTCCACCGGTCCCCAAAGCTCAGGCCACTGCCAAAGCCACCGCCACCCCCAAGATGGTCCCGCTTTGCCACAATTAAGAGGGGACGCCTCCTCTCCAGCGAGGAGGCCGGACCCTGCTGGAACACTGCATGCTCTGATGTATAAATATTTGCCTCTGGCTAAAGTTCAAGCAGCCCTCTGTGGCTGCCAGACACAACAGAAAACCAACATCCAAGGGAAAGTGTTTACTGCGGCACTGGCCAACGCCTCCGCTGCCAGCCAGCCATCGCCTCGGCCCGCTCCGACAGCCCTTATCACAAAGTACCTGGCCGGCCGCCATCCGGCGCCTGGGAAATGGTTAATTTCCTTCATACGCCCCTTCGTCCTCGACTGCACCAAGGGCCCCGGCATGTGGGGTCTTGTGGTGAGCGACAGACATGTCTCCCCTCAAGGCATTAACCCTTCGTTAAGTGAGCGTTGCTAACGCCGCCGCTTCTGCCCGGCCCCGTCTCTCAAGTTGAGTGTTATTTTGGTCTGGAATACACGTAGAATGATGGAATTGTCTAGGTTGGAAGGGATCTCTGAGATCATCTAGTCCAACCATCAACCTAACTGTGATAAAAACCCATCACTTAACCATGTCTCTAAGCACTATGTCAACCCGTCTTTCAAGTATCTCCAGTGATGGTGCCTCAACCACTTCCCTGGGATGCCCATTCCAAGGCTTAATAACCCTTTCCGTGTAAACATTTTTCCTAATATCCAATCTGAACCTTCCCTGGCACAACTTGAGGTCCTTTTCCTCTTGCCCTATCGCCTGTGACTTGGGAGAAGAGATGGACCCCTGCCTCTCTACAACCTCCTTTCAGGGAGCTGTACGCATGTAAAAGCTCCCAACCCAAGACTCCTCTGCCAATAGGCACTGGAAGGAGACAAAAAGATAGCAGTCGTGTACGGGATGTCTTTCAGCAGCAAAAAATTAATAGATTTTGAAATATAGAGCACTAGTCAGTGATGCAACGTTGTTGAAGGGATGCAAAAATACATCTTCTCACCCCTCTCCCATCCTCCAAACCAAACATTACTCGGAGTCTTCACCAAATAAGGGTAGCTAAACCCAAGTAACTCAACCCACAGATCGGCAGCTTCAGATATTCATAAAATCCCTACAGAAAGGTAAAGAGAGAAGGGAAAAAAGATAATTTAGAGGAACCCTACAGGAGGCCTAGCTGTGATCAGGGCTGTTATCATGGTGGTCATCATTGAGAAGCCTTCCCAATGTACCAGCAATGGTGATGTTTAGATGGAGGAAATGAAAACGCCAAGACCCTGCCCAACTGAGTCCCTTGCGCTGTAAATGAAAGAGACTTCACTACGGACACATAGGAAAAACTGTATTTGAGGCAAACACCTCAAAGAAAGAAAGAATGTGGAGTTGCTAAGGAAGGAAGAAAAGAAGGAATAAAAAAAAAAAAAGGCAGGCAAGCCTTAATATTATAAATTAACTAAAATGTGAAGGGTTATACAAATAATTAAACCAATGTTGCTTTTAATATGCACATTGAATCTACTGAAATATTTGACTTGTCAGAGAGCATATGTACTAAAGTAAATGCTACATAGCAAGTTATTTAGTTTGCTACAGCTCTAAAATGGAAAAAAAAAAAACAACAAACCAACTTTGCTCTTTATTAATCTTAAGTTTAGGTTTAATAAGTTGCAGTTTCACTGTAAACCCCCACAAATAATCTATCAACTAATCCCACATTCTTAGGAAATATGGAGGGGGGTATATACAGAGAAAATGTGATGAAAATTTGAAATTTAATGAGTAGTAAAGAACATTTCTTAGGAAATTTTCTTATTTACTCTAAGTCTCAAGCAGTCTGCTCGCCCCATCCAACCTGAGAAGCGGTGGGTGATGTCAGTGCCGTTCATCTCCTTTAGACCTAAGCAGCCCAGCACTAATAGTATCAGGACGGGCTTCCAGGAGGCCCAGGCGAATCATGTGAAAGAGGATCACAGAGGAATGTTCTGTTCCCACTGTGAACAAGACAGAATTAACTCCGAGATGCTTCCTTCTGCTGCCCTGTTTGTCCGAAAGGTCAAGACGATTAGCTCTTGTATACTCGGAACCGACCGTCAAAACAAAAGCGCATGCTAAACCTCCATTCTATTTTAAACAGACAAGAAGATGCACTTAGGAAAGATGGTTTTAAGATGCGTTTAAGGTGTCGTGAGTGATGATTTTTTTGCCTTCTGCTGGTTAGCTGCTGTGCAGCAACAGCTGCCCGTGAACTTTTTGAAGCACGGTCACCTTTTTCTGGTAAATATAAAGAAGGAAACAATACGGACAGAAGGAAAAAAAACAAAAAGCCTGATGTTCAAGTCATCATGCATTTAAAAAACAACAACAAACAAACCAAAAACCAAAACCACTGCACCGGCAAGATTAATTCATTAAAACAATTACTCTATCAGGCAGATTTCTATGGAAATGCATACATTGTTTACCACAGCGAGGATTCCTTTACCAGTCACATCTTTGAAGTCCAAAGATTAAAAAGCAGATACACTGAAAGCATTAAAATTGTCCAAGTGCTTTGATATGGTGTTTGTCTCCATTATGCAGAAGAAAAGGTACTTACCAGATCTTAATTGACTATATATTTAAGTATGATCATAGCAACATATTCAGCATATTACCAACGGGTATGAAATGTTACACCCAATAAATGTTGTGTGACACGTACCTAATGGGTATTCTATCATGCTCAAAGAGTATAAAACAAATACAGGGGAAAAAAAAATTCATCCAATTGTATCTTTTTCATTGAGCATCAATGTAAATATAGACTGAAGCAATCAAAATGCTGGAAATATAAATATTCCTTTTAAAGCCACTGAATCCATCACTTTACTAGGAAAGGCTTAGCTATGTTATTTGCAATTCCCTCATTGCACAACAATGTACATTACTGTCTGTAAGCTCTAATTTGGCATGGCGCATCATTAATGACCTGAATGGTGGCTGTTTCACACATACATATTTAATTACAACAGCTGAACAAATTACATATTTATGCTTTATAAAGGGGATTGCCAGTCTAATTCATTTGCTATGCATGCAGGTACAGGGCTCCATCTGCAACAGCATCTGCACAACAAGAGCTAACAATTATCCATTGTAAGTGAGTGAGTGTATCTGGTGAAACCTGTAAGAGATGCAATCGTATTAACCACTTCACTGCCTACAAACTAGTATTTTCTCAATGGACCACAATATTTTAAATAATTTATCAACGATAATACTACTTTGCATTTTCACAACATCCCTCACCCGAACATCTCCGAGCACTTTATACGCTATAAAAAATTAAGCCTTAAACACTCCTGCGAGGAAAGTAGTTCTTATCCCAACTGTGTACGTGGGGAAAGGACGGCACCTAACCCCTAAGGGGCTGGTTCCTCAACAGGCACAATTGGATTCCCTGGGTCTGTGCTGATTTATATTATTTTAACCTATGATCCCCAGCTAAAGGTGACTAGCCCCATGTGAAAGGTGAGACAAAAAATCAGAGGCAAGGAAAGAGAGAGTCAGATCTCCGTAAAATTAATGCAGTGGGCTTAAGCCTTAGAAGACTTGGCTTCCGTGGGCTTTTGATCAAGCTTAAAATTATTATCCACAACCTACCGTCCTTAATTGTACAAACAAAACCTCTTAGTGAATTATCTAGCAAGCCTTCCAAAACGTGAGTTATTATTTCTAAAAATTCATGGAGAAAATGGCGAGAGATCAGAATACTGGAAAAATAGAAATCTAATATAAATCTTCCAGAAAGTAGGGAAGAGTAATCCTGGCAGTAAGATTCCAAACTAATGTTTACAGAGTAAAAAAATTAACAGAACAGGGAGACAACTGAGCTGCAGGAACCAATTAGCATTACTGTTTAAGTGGGGATGTTTTTTGACAAACTAAGATGTATCTATGGTGTATATCAGGCAGAATTTACAGTATTAATAGAACAATGGAAGTTGTATATTTAGACTCTGGCAAAGTACTTAGTAGAAACTCTCGTAAAATTCTGCATGCGCAGCATTATTTTTACTTGGTTCTGAAGTTATTTTATGGATCAAAAACTTACTGTAAGGTATTAATATGCTGAAAAATCACCTCCTGAGCCGAACCTACTCATTTTGTGAAGTGGTCCGGGGAAAGGAGACAGTCAGAAAGACAGCCTCATCTTGTTTAAAAATCTTTGTTAAAAGAAAAGAAGAAAAAAAAGAGAAGGGACTGAAAGTCGTGCATAGCCACGAAACAGATGTTTGATGTACTTCCAGACGAACAGAGAAACAAAGAAAGGTGCTAGAAATTTGGAAGCGGCCGGAGCACAAAATGAATTTAGTTTCAGCAAAATGGACAAACACAATAAGAAAACCAAATAATCACAGGGAGAGAAAAAAAAAACCTCGAGGAAATCGAATGTCAAAATAAGCCTTATCAGTGACAGCAAAGAGCTGGTTATACAAGTTTGCAACGTCGGACGGCAGCAGCAAAGTCAGCCCAACTTCTGGCAGTCCCGAGTTTTAGAGAAGTGGAAGGTTTTTCATTACTCGGGACATTTAGAAGTAAAGCAGATAATCAGGGCTCCCTAAGAAGGGCGACACACCGACAAGACAAGATCAAACAAGTCCTTCCCATCTCTAATTTCTTTGGCTTTACAGGAATGTTAAATAGCCTGAGAATTTTTCACGTAATAAATATGTAATAAATCTAAGGATCGGCCTAAGTATAGGATTATGGAAAATTATTTCAACTCCACCACCTGAAAAGAGGAAGCATTTAGGAGTAAATGAATCAATAGCGAAGTTTCCCCTTATCATTTACAGGCTCTATTTAGAAATAAATAGGTCTAAATAGGCTACTTGGCGTGGGGCAGCTGTAGGTCAACGTTCTACATCAGACACTGTAATTTGCCGTTAAGTGCAGAGGTGCTCATTAATTACAGGGAAAAAATCTGAGAAGTATCCCTCAGGCCTAGGTTGTGGCTGCCAAAGTGTTCAGTGAAGTGCAGGCACCCTCCAGGACGTTCTGGTGCTGCTGCTGCTTTAAAGCCCTGATTGGGCTTGCGCAGCACAAAAGATCAGCTGTCCCAGGATGGATATCTCAATTGGAAAAGCTATTTTATCGAATTAACAGCTATGGTGTTCTGCGAGAGCACCAAGTGCCCCAGCTGCTTCCATGTCAGCATCCAACATCATCATCTGGATCTGCTGGCCCCACCGACTCCCCCGCTCAACACCCTTCTCCGGTTCTCCATCAGGCGACACAGCAAAAAAAGAGGACAGAGAAAAAGAACAACAAAAAAAAAAGAACAAAAAAAACCCCCAAACAACTAAAATGTTCCTTTTTAGGGCTGTGAATGGTGGAATAGGAATTCCAGACATCTCCTTCTCTCAGCAGGGCAGCTCTGACTTCCTCTTGGCCCAACCTGCCTGATATTTCTGGATGCTGGCACCGGGCAGTGACGGAGGGAACTCCGTGCAGAGCCGACATCCCGGGCCAGCCGGCACGGAAACTCCGCACATCTTCCCTGACGCACACAGCTGGATCTCCCCGTGCTATCTGTCATTCAGAGGTTTAAGCTGCTCGAAAACTGCAACTAAAATACATTCCTTTTTAAAAAGAAGGGGTGTGTGTGTGTGTGCAATTGCTTAGTGGACACGTGCCAGGCAACGTCTCTCTAATTACATTTTGTTGTGTTGCAACGCCTGCTTTTCCTACACCCTTAAACAGGCAAGAGAAAAAAATTAGGAGAAAGATCATCCCAATTTCTCCCCATCTTCCTGGGTTAACGTTACACAGGATCAACGACTGTGCCTAAATGCCCTGTCACAGAACCTCAAGTGACCTTGTCAACTCCAAAAGCCGGTCAACAATCCTCTTAATGCCGGGGAACACAAGCCACAGGTTTAACGCCACCGCTAGGGAAAGATGCTAGCAAGAAAATCACATCCATTTCTCGTTTACAACCCCCTGTTCCCCTTTTCAGACATAAAAAGAGTCCAAAGCACGCCGTTATTAAAAAAATAAGGTGAATAAAAGAAAAGACCAGGACAAAATGAGTTCCTCTACTCCGTGGCTTGGAGGGGAAGGGGTGCAGGGATGGCAGAGGGATGCCAGGACAAGGCCAGCTCGACTTGAATACAACCCGACAACAAACTTGAGTCCAGCAAAGCAGTTACCCCCGAGCATCAAGCATTTTAGGGATGGATTTTGACAGCTGATCTGTTATTTTTTAGAATTTTCACTTCTCCAAAGTAATCTCAATCAAAAAAAGAAGGTCTATGTGTTAGTTTTCACTGATTACTTAACGTTTTTCACTCAAAACCAGAAGTCAATGACTCCATTTTTTAAGAATCTTGCCTTTACACAATATATAACAAAAGTGCTCAGACTATTGCGTCCGGCTCTTTCTAAAGACGCAGTTTTTTTGCTCGGGAACCATAGACAAAGTTTTCTATTTATAGGAGTCAATCTATTTTTACAATATATTTTCTGGGACAGTTTGTTTTTGTTTTCTTTTCTTTTGTTTGTTTTGTTTCAGCCGGCTGGAGCATTTATACAAAAAAGATGGGGTCAGTTTGCAAGTTGGTATAAATCTGAATTCTTCGAGTGAAAAGCAAAGCCATGATTTTTTTTCACCCGTTATGGGACTGAACCACCATCACGCTTAACTTGCTCCATTTGCATATCCCATTTTTTCCATGCCTCGTGCCATAATCACTCCTCTACGTAATGCTGCAATTTGCAACTGGAGAGATAATAACGATTTCATAAACAAGATTATAACTCCAGGTATTTAATAAGGCAATGGGAATGCGGGATTAGAAAGCAACAACTAAGGTACTGCGCCGGAATTCCTCTGGAGGAATTAAAGCTGAAGAAAAAAACCAACAAATCAATAATCGAGAACAGATTTTTTTTTTTTTGCAAATTTTCCAGCCTTGTTCTTTAGGCAGCCGTAACTCTTTAAACTGTCATTTCTAAAATTCCATCTCAGATACTCCCCAGACTTCAGTAGCTGCTTTGGGGACCACAGTTCTGCTCCTGCAAAGCATGGTGCTTGTGGCATCACTGAAATACTGACAAAACACACAAACACATATATATATAGATATTAGGAAGAAGTTCTTTACTGTGAGGGTGGTGAGGCACTGGAACAGGTTGCCCAGGGAAGTTGTTGATGCCCCATCCCTGGAAGTGTTTAAGGCCAGGCTGGATGGGGCTTTGAGCAACCTGCTCTAGGGAGAGGTGTCCCTGCCCATGGCAGGGGGGTTGGAACTTGATGATCTTTAAGGTCCCTTCCAACTCTAACCATTCTATGATTCTATGATATATAAAAAAAAAAAAAACACACATACATACATAAATATATATATATATATAGGGGGACCTAATTAAAAAAGCTAACGGTGAAGTTGGTTTTGTTGAACTGCCTGGAAAAGGGAAGTTGTACAAGCACCGAGTATCTCTCCGTGTGCATGCATGGCTGATGAATGTGTTAAGAACATCGAGTTCAAATGTCAGACGCCGCTCCAGACTGGCTGAGGCCTGCGAGGTGCAATGAACTCTCCCCCGAAGAAGTTTACTGTAAAGAGGCCAAGTTGTTCTCTTAAAATAGCCTGTGTTAGCCGGATCCAAGAATTACAATCCCCTTGGCCAAAGGTGTACAGTCGGGATGACTTCTGCTCCCTCTTGTCAGACCTCCTTGAGCCCAGAACAGTCATGTCTCTCTTAAATTAAGAGAAACTGCTTACAGATCTAGAAATTTAATGCCAAACAGGAACGGCGCTGAAAACAAGTCAATACGGGTCAGTCAATGGACTGCATTGGGGAAGACGTGAACTTCTAGCATTTGCCAAGCCTAAGCAGTTGAGAAATGAAGCAAAATGTTCCAGGAATCCAAATTATCTTGGAACTTCAAATTTCATCAGCACGCTTCATCTCCTGCCCAGGACGGAGCAGGGCTGAAGCCCAGCCCCAGCCAGTTGGTGTTCTACGTGAGAAGCAAGGAGAGCTTCCAGGGAATACTCTAAAACGAGCCCAGCAACCACCTCAGAAGGGTCAAAACAGGGGGAAAAAACCCTAAAATCTCTCCCATTTCCCACCTGGCAAGCTCAACCCACCTAAAGTGATAGATGTTGCAGTTACCAGGGGTATTTCTTAGCATAATGATTGATCTATTAAATTGATTTGCAGGTAATATTCCTACTCTGCAGCCTCCTACTAAAAGCAGGGAAAGGAGCCTCTTAGTAACTGTTTTGCTTTGCTTCAAAAACAATACAGATTGTTTTAGCCTGGGATAATTCATATTTTAAAAGTCTTATTTCAAAATTATACTTGTATTAACTTGCCTGTATTTGTGTCCTCCAAACACATTTTCCTTTAGCACGTCCGCTTTGGGTTCTGCCACTTTCTGACTTTAGAATCAAGTTCGATGGTAAACTATTATTTTTAATAAATTCTAAATGTTCCTTCCTTCCTAAGAAGCACAACAGGAATATTTATTGTGCTGATAATTGAACTCCAGTCATATGACTGAAAGAGGCTAACAAAAAAAAAAAGAAGAAGAAAAAAAAAGAAGGCAAAAAGCTCAACTGTAATTTCTAGACATCTATAAATTTCTTATTCTTTCTGCAGAGAGGAAGCTCCCTGGGGCTTTCTGGATGGCCTCAGTTTTATTTATCACCCACTCTCTTCCAATCTATGAATGCCATAATTCTTCCTCTTGCAAAGAGATGAACACGGCCTCAATCATGCTTGTACCAACCAGACATTGCTAAACAGCAGTTACGGTCATGGAAACTATTGACAAGCTGAGGGCTTGGTATCAGTTTCAGTTCCTGTTGGTTAAAAGAACTCAAATCTGAGGTCGGAACCAGCCTGCAGTGGATTCTAACCATGGCTGCTGCCCTCTAAGAGGAATGATAGGGAAGATGTTCTGAAAAGGATGTTTTAGCAGGACACTGGTGGCAGCAGAAGGCATGGATGGAGGGGAAAGACACGGAGTGGTCTAGTGGGAGGGTGTCCGGTTGGAACTTGATGGTCTTTAAGGTCCTTTCCAATCCAAATTGTTCTATGATTCTGTTACTTGATCTCCCCTTGGTATGGGCAGACCCTGTGGTCCTTAAACTGTTCACTGCGCTGTAAAGCAAGTGTGCTTGATCACAGTCATTTTTTTTGTGGTAAGAAAACATAAATGCTGCATTACTACAGTCATAAAACCAACAGATTCTGTGCAACCAAAGGTACCTGCTTATCTCAACACACAAGTGAACATTTGCCCCGGAGCTCATTCCTTGCAAGGTACAAAAATGTCTACTTCCAGGCTCTCCAACAGCTTTTTCAGCTAAATGAGCTCCAATTGGAAAGAGGTCATAAATTTTCAAGAAGACCTCCAAGTAATTTTAAATAGACTTTATTATTTTCACTTTACTTTGTCAATGATATTTTTATTACAAACTTAAAATACTTTTGCAGATTGATTTTATCCTTAGCAGTTTGGAAAAGGCAGATATTTTTTTTCTAGTGCCTTAAACAGACCTTAATTTAATACCACTATTTTTGGTTCAATCACAATCAAATCTATGTTTATAATGCTTTCCTGTGTCCAAATGGCTTTCTGTGCTCCAGCACACATTGTTTAATATTTCTGCATTAGAAGAAGCTTCTCATTTTGCTCAATCTAGGTGACTCTGCCAAGAAGTATTTCCGAGCATGAATAAGCCATGAAACATATATTCAAATTCAGATTAAAAATATGCACCTTTGAGCTTGGAAGGAAGCATAAACACTTGGAATCAAACCTTGGCCCCATTACGGTCAACGGAAAGAGTTTAGAAGTGAATTGTTTACTATTAAGGAGACGTGGGTTCCAGCATCAGCTCTGTACCCGACGCCGAGTCCAACTATCATTGCCCTCTCCTCACCATGAAAATGGGAATGATGCCACCTGGCACCGTGGCAGATCATTTTTGAGAAATTCTAAGTGCTGTACGTGTTTTAAAAATACAAGAGTATTTACATATATATATATATAATAATATACAAGTAAAATAAACACTACAAAAACACTACAAGAGGAGCAGTACAACAGACTCGAAGTCACACAGCGGCTTGTGAACTTGACTGTTAGTTTGAGAAAAATGATGTGTATCTTATTTTGCACATTGAGCAAGGCTGGGATTTTTTTTTTAAACATCCAAGCAAACGAGCTTGGGCTTTTAAAACATGTCTGAGGAGTAAAACTGTCTTGTGTCCTCCTGAGTTACTGGTCAGATTAGGTCTCTTTCCCATCATCTTGCACATGCCTTTGGTGCAAAGGGAGATCTGGACACTGGTTTTCCTGCTTCAGCTGGGTCACTTCCCACCGAATGAGCAACTTTCCCTCAAAGTTCACTTTTCCTTTTACTCGTTCTCAGCTTTAGGGTGGTGGTGGGGGTTGCATTTCGCCTTTCTTCTCTCCTGCCAAACACCACCAATAAGTCAAACCTTGTTTTCCAAACAAACAGAGAACTTCATACTAACAAACAAGCCAAGTCCTGCTGCAAACGGAAAACATTGATAAGAGAGTACAAAGAAATATTCTCAACTACTGGCCACAATTAAACTTCTTTTCTAATGAATCATTACCGCTGAGTGCACACACTGGAAAACATTGTCAGGGCAGATACCACCAGACCTTCAGCTGTCGGTGGCCCGAGGTAAGCCTGGCTATTCAGGTCCCTTCAAATCTTCCTGAGAAATTTCCGGGCCATCCTCGCCTGGGGCAGCGGTTTCTGCCTAAATGACAGCCTCAAAGAACCGCAGCTGAAGAACGTTTCTCACAACTCTTTGGGTGCTTTTTAAAGCCCAGCCTGCAGGTTTTGCCACTGCCCAAAGCCAGCTCTGACCAGATCTTTACAGATGCCCAGACTGGAATCCAGCTTAAAAAAAAAATAAAATAAACAAATCTGCTATTTTGCATGGGATTCTTTCAATCTCCAGCGATACCCAGCTCCTTTTATTTTATGTCTGCATGCACTTATGTGCATTTACTACTAGTGAGCGGTATCAGATGGCTCTGCACAAAAGCCAAAGCTTGGGCAGTTACTTTTTAAGCTTCCCTGCATTAAGACACCGTCGAAACGTCGATGAGGTGGAAGAGCAGCGCCTAGGATGAGAAAGTCGGTTTGCCATGTAATCGCAAAACCACTCTGCCTCCCACTTAAGCCCAGTTTCCCTTGGTCTTTCCTTTGTGGTCTCTTCATGCTGTCACTTAAATGCCAGTTTGGCTATAGTTATTTTTGGGGACGTGGATGGATGCCTGCATGTTCCAACCACCACTCCTAAACGCAGTTAGGAGCAACGCATGAATCTCGCTCCCCTGGGACCCTGCGAGATTCCAGGAGCTCAGAGTGTGCCTTGTTTTGTGCCACCTCATTGCCATGCTAGAGAGCAGCTAAAACTGAAATAATTGATTCAATAAATTAATCAAATCTAGTAAAGCCCACAGTGGTACGTATACTAAGGCACAGTATGGAAATATTAAATGCAATACGTGGTGCATTATGTAGATCAACTATTGGCCAAATTCAAATATGAATCAAAGCACTGCACAAAACACAAAGGCAGAAGAGCTCGGTAAGGTCACCCAGCCCACCCCTGTGTCCACAGAATGATCCCTACAAAGACATTTTTAGTCCTTTCTCCTGCTTCCCAATGACTACAAACTCAAGGGTGTTTGATTTTATCCCTGGGGAGTACTCCACATCTACTACGTTTCCTTGATGGTACGTTTTTCCCTTGTACTCCCAAGTCCCAACCTAAATTATCCTTCACTCTCCTTAGTGTTCACACCCTTCATATCGTCCAAGATCCTTCACATCCTCTCCCTAAGGTGAGCTATACATATTTAGTTCACCAGACTGCAATAGCAGTGTCCTCAATAAACAGCACATACATAAGGAACCCATTGACTTAGAGGAAGTCTGTCTATGGACCAGGTTGTTAAAGAAATAAGGACAGGGCAATCTGGCCCTAATCTCCACCCATAAATCAGTAACACCAGATACCCTCTGCAATTTCTATTTGTTCTGAGTTTCCGCGAATATGGTCATTAGAGCTTCCAATAACTGCAAATGCAGTATTTTCTGATGAACCCCTTTAAGACAACAGGATGCTGATACAGAAGAGACCCAGGTGAGAGGATTTCAGTGGATTCACTGCTGGTTTTAGTACATTTGCTCACATTCCTGCTTGTCCAAGGCTGCCTCCATGCCCCTGGAAGGTCCCTGAGACAGCAAAGTTCCACCCAGCTCCCGTGAGCTGGGGCAGGTAACCAAGGAGGGACAATTTTTGTTACTGTTCATAGGGTAAAAGACTGGGGGGGAAACCAATTTCTGACCCCTAAATGAGGACTGTCGAGAAGGCCAGCATTTAATGGTTTGTAAACTCAAACTCAGAGCTATAAATGCATTGCTTATTCCCACTATAATCCCTTTTCGAACTGGTTCCCCTGATGAATACAAGGAGTATTGATTTTTAAACCCATGTAGGTTCTTAGAGACAATGCAGACTGACTTAATTATAATCAATAAAATTTACAGACAGTGATGCAACCCAGCAGAAATACTCCTATCAAAAAGTATGGCATAAGAATCCTCCAGCTTCCCTACTGCACTGCTAGAATATGACCTTAATACATATTTTATTATGTATAGAAGCCTGTCCGCGAATCCATCAGAAGATCCCCTGCCTCTCCACAGCTACAACTAATTTGGTGGTGTCTACAGTTACCTTTACATCTCTTCAACCAGCAAAGGGAGAGGAACTTTCCATCAGTCTTCATAAGAGCTCTCTCCTTCTGGATATTCTCCCATCTTTCAGTCTACTTACTCTCGCCGTCTCCATCACCAAGTATTTCTATTGCACTGATAAAACACTAAAGGGCAGAGAGACTGAAGGTGAGATTTGTCTCACCTAAACGTGGCTGTGTAATGGTTGGGCATGTCCCAAACTGAGGTGTCTCTCCTGCTTCTGGAGCCAACAGAGCCAACAGCCAAGAGGTTGCGAAAAGATTTTGCTGGGCTGAAATGCCCTCAGGGAGCGCCTCTCCCATTTCACCAAACAGCAGAACCAGCCTAGACAACCACCTGAGACCAAGCACCCCAGTTTGAGACACAGAAACTTCCATGTGGTGAACCTAAGCACAAAAGGTTTGTCTGGACCACGGAGTCTCTGGCCAAACCCAAGTGGAATGGGAATCCGAGATAGTTCAGACTAGGACAGAAATCCGTGGACCTTGCTTCTCCTCTTGACAAGATGGCAAAAATCTATGGCATAAGGAGGAACAAGGCAGAAATCTGCATCTAGACTGGTTTCCAAACCTGCCTTCTTCTATCCATCTCTCCTCTGTTTCCTTGCATCTGCCTGGATGTTTGACCCACCATTCCCAAGACCCGCTAAAATGAATTTTAGACCAAAAAAAGGGATACCAGCTCGGTTTTGAAGGCTAACGTGCCTTCAAAATCCGCACTTTGCAAAGTCCTGCCCTGGGGGTATAACATTTTGCACCTTAAATGCTGGGTGCTCCAAGTTAATAAACCTTATCTTGGCCTCAACTATGGAAGACCAGCCTCTGCTAAGGTTCTAGTGCCCAAATAAAAGCTAAAATACATCGAAGGACGTGAGCTGGGAGGACGCAGCAGAAACATTCATTTTTTGTGCTCAAGAGTCCTACAAGAAAACCAGTCTGCACTCTCCCACTAACTAATCTCTGCAAAATTGCTGCATTACTAACGACCAGCATTACTTTTGAGGGGAAACAATGAGCATAAACTGTCTGACCGCTCACGTGGCCCAAAGCCCACCTTTCTGTTTTCCAAGTGCTTTTGAAACAGCTCTGTTATGAACGGCTGTGACTTTCCCCCCATGACAAATTAGTCGGTGCTGACAGCACAGGCTATCCCTAAGTGTTGAATAAAATCTAAGTTAAAAAAAAAAACAACAAGAAGAAGATACCTTCTTTTGTAAATATCTTTCAGCTGGCACAGTAAATTACATTGATTCAGAAGTGACTCATTTCCAACGCTGCGCACATTAGCAGTCAGTATTATTCAATTTGAGATTTTAATTTATAACATACTCTTGGTAATGTACTCCCAATACATTCCTCACTTCCCTACCCTGTGACTGACAAAAGATGAAAGATCTTTACTGTATAAATATTTTATATTAAACCCTTCACTCTGCCGTATTTCTTCCATTGTCAGTTCCCATTTGCAAGTACTATACATTGTCCCAAAAAGTGCTGATCTAGGCAAAGGGCATGTGCTTGTAGGCAGCCCTGCAGCTCCCGGAGCCACTGCTCTGCTGCCAGGGAGCAGGAATCCCTCCTTTTGGGACAGAAGGGACTTGGTCACCTCGGAGGGCTGGATGTGGCCTCACTGCCCACCCAAATTCAGGGAGTGAGAAGCACCCCTCTGGCTTTGTGAGCAGGAGATGCTCCGTGCTCCTGCTTCCAGCCCTTTACCTGGGTGAGGAGGAGAGAGTAAAAATGCCTCTTTCTTCTTAAGCAAAGGCTTCACAAACTCTCCTTGTCACCTCGTGGCGGGGTGAAACTCTTGTCAGCCGGCGAGATTAGATAACTTGACCTAAATCGTCCTGGAAATCTGTGGCAGACCTCAGCTCAGATCTCCTGACATCCTGCCTGGCGTATTACTGACAAGACCAACCCTAATCTAGTAGGAGAATCCTTTTCCAAACCGTTACTTACTCAGGGCTAAATGCCACCAGCAGACAGACATCCACCGTAAAACCCTCCTGGCTGAGGCCACATTTGGCTCCTATTACCAACCCGAATCATCGGAGACTCCTAACCACCAGCTACACACTCTCCTGACTGCTATTCCCGCTTGTTGAGCGCTTGCTATCTAATCCAGGAACACTCCCTGTCCCACCGAGTAAAAACAGAGGTTATTTATCCAGCCCTGGGCCCCTTTTTGATCAAATTAATGTTGCTAATTATTGCTCGGTCTCTATCAGGCTGCAAAAAGTCCTTTGCTCAGCTACTCTTACTCTCCACGCTGGCTGAGAAGAGTTATTTCGGGATGCCGCAGCCTGGACCGTGCAGGTATTTCATGGCCAGATTTAAGGCAGGCCGTGAGAATGTGTTACCCTACTTAGATACATAAAAAAAAAAAATTTCAACTGGGCTAAATTACCTTTATTATCAACCCTGGTAATTCCACTGCAGCCATTTTCTTGACTGATGTAGGGAACACTACGAAATGAATCCTCTGAGAAGAAGATGGAAAAAAACAAGACAGTGATCAATGGATTCAATTAGTTACAGTATAATTCTACCAAGATGAAAAAGATCAAGACGCAATGCAACTTCTCTAGTTCAGCTAACAGAAGTTAGAGAGAACCTGCTGCTAGTTTGGGCTTGGGTTTTGTTGTGGGTTTTGTGTTGGTTTTTAGTTTTTTTTTTCCCCAAAAAAACTCCCTGTAACTACTAACCCGTGTAATGCAGAAGGAGAGGAATTACCGACAGTGCTCAGCAAAATATTGGCAGTACAGAGAGGCTGTGCCACAGGTGGAGGCTCCCAAAGAGTGTTTTAATGGACTAGATACACATTATGTCTGTATTTCTTCACACATAGAAAGCGTTATAACAACAGAGAGATTTCTCTAATGACAACAAAATAAAACCTTCCCAACGGCACATCCAAGCAAGAAACAACAATGCCGTCGCTACGCTGCGGAGGAACAAATTCCTCCTCTAATAATTCCCTCCACGCTTCCAAACTCCTGCTTTCAGCATCTTCCCCGCGTTAACGCCGAGAAAGCAGATTCCCTCGAGGCAGGGCGGTCACTGGAATTACACTTTCGACAGGGGTACAAGCACAGGGACCTCTCTGCTCTGTGCTACGTGTCACCTCCCTGTCAGGGAAAGGGGGTGGCCAGGGGGGTGTCACAAAGCACAGGCCACATCTCGGCCACCGATGATGCCATTCGTGGTTGAGGCCGTGGCAGGGGAAGGGAAGAGCGTAAAGACACAGTTTAGTTAATCACATTATTAAGATCTTCATCACCGAGAGTACTTAGCACATGGAAATAGTCGGTTTACAATATCAGAGGGGAACAATCTGTATATTACGCCCGGGACATTACAGCGCCGGGAAATATGTAAATGTCATCAACTTAAAAGATAAAGGCATGTAGAGAGTAGGGCTTTTTCTTTTTTTTTTTGCATGTAAAGGAAATAAGATGAATGAATAAAGCTGATCAAATGATTAATAGAATCCATAATCTTAATCTTATTATTTCTAAAGAAGAAAAGGCTGTTCAGTTAAGAGCTAGTCATCTCCATTTCATTAAGAACAATTATATTCCAACTGATCAAGATCTACACCGCGCAGCCCCTCGCGGCAGACACATTTTTAAATTTCCTGTCATTTCAGTCAGAGACGAAGAAAGTTGTTGGTGATTTGCGAGGCGAAAGCTCCGGAGATGGGTGTAAACAGATTTTAAACAACATTTCTGGCCAGGGTGATTTAGAGTCAAGCCCTGTGTGTGTGTGTGTCCCATCCCGTCCCCCCCTGTTTCCCTCCCAGGAACACAATGTAAGGCAGCAACCATGTGCTGGCTTCAAGATGTCTAAATCCCAGCCACGCTATCGATCTGAAAGCAGGGGGGGGTGTGTGGAAAAACACCCCCCAAAAAAAGATTTTATAAAATGTTTTCACACCCCTATTGGGTTAAGAGACAGCGGGTATTAATCCCATGGCTGCTACCCCAAGCTTCCTCTTTGTGGTCAGCAGAGAAGCTGTGTGGTTGGGCAGAAGGAGTCCAAAGGCGTATTTTTTTTTCCCCTTCTTCTTACAAAAAAAAAAAAAAAAGAAATCTGTGTTAAAACAAGAGAAAGTGGACCAGTTACACAGCAAAGCAAAAACCACAGCCAGCCCTCTCTGCTGTTGCTTTCCCCCTAAATGTGGCCTACAGCGATTCTGCTTTCCAAAAAAAGGTTTAATTTAAACCATACAGTGCTACAAGCTGCCACGTTTCCAAATTCCACATTCCTTTCTAATCTGTGCACTTCAGAACTGACAAATTCTGCTTCCAATGGTACCCAGACTAACTGCGACCAAGAAACTGCTGCTAACCCACCGTTCCTCCACTCCATAAGGAACATCGACCACCACCAACCCCCTCCCCAGCCTGCCCCCAGCCCCTGGAGTTTGCTAAACTTTTCAAATTATCATATTTAAGCGGCCAGATTCAATGTTTGTAAAAATCTTGGAACTCTCTGGGGAGACTTTTTGCACAGTGAGAAAAGCATTTCCAGGACTAGGGGTGAGGCGGGGAGGTCGGGGTGAGGGGGGGTGGAATTCCCAGTCTGGTATAAATCCACAAAATTCCCCCGACAAAGAGCAATTTGCACCCGCTGAGACTCTTTCCTCAGTGCTCCGCTCGCACAAGCCCACATGGATAAGGATCTTGGCTCTTCTCCTCCATGCAGCCCCAAAAATGTGCAGCCCAGAAGAGCCTTCCCTCATCTGAAGTTAAATAAGTAACGCTCTCAGAGGGGAGAAGGGGGGCAAAGAGGACAACTTGGTTTGTCCTCCAGCTGGAATGGCACCTTGGTGGCAGTAGATGCAAGGGGAACCCAAAATTTTGCATCCCTGAAGAGGACACGGAGGGAAGGGGCCATCTGGGACCACTGCTGCAGAACCCCTCCAGCAGGAATGGCCTTGGTGGCACTAGATGGATGCACGGGGAACCCAAAATTTTTGCATCCCTGCAGAAGACATGGAGGGAAGAGACCATCTGGGACCACTGCTGAGGAACCCCTCCAGCAGGAATGGCCTTGGTGGCACTAGATGGATGCAGGAGGAACCCAAAATTTTGCATCTATGCAGAAGACACAGATGGATGGGACCATCTAGGACCATCGCTGTGCAGCCCCTCCAACTTAGGAACAGTCTATTGAAGGGTGCAAGGCAGCGTGTCCACACTCTGCTACATCAGCTGAACCCCAGGGTGGAGAAGAACCAGCCCTGTGGTGGTTGGCATGGTCCATTTGGGATCTCCTGGGAACCCACGTTCTTGTCCAACACTTTGCTGTGCCAGGCTGGAGGAGCACCCAAGCCACCACCCCCAGCCTGGAAACCACTTGCCCACACGTTTTGGCCTGTGACGCACGAAAGTGAGCATTTCAGGTTGCCCAACAGATGTGTTTATTTCTGTCCTGGGAATCTTTTTGGCCCTCCTTCAGCTCCACAACATGCAACCGGCACCTCCAACTCGTCAACGCAGCGTTAGCCCTTCAGTAGCCTCAGGGCTCTCATCTTAAGCGGCGTTGAAGCCACATGGTGATTTTAGGGCACATACGTGACTATTTATTCCATCTCCTGCAAACAACCTGCAGCAATCTGCTGCGCGAGGAGGTGCAGGAGCAAGGAGAAGACTGGGATGGATCCGACGCCACCGAAAAGGGGGGAAAGCGCCACTCGTTTCGGCTCCCGCACCTACTTTCTGGCGGGGCTGCATCCACCAGGCAACTCCTCCTGCCAACCCCGAGCACAGGAAAAGCATATGTCACATCTCAGAAATCGTGGCATTTTCAAACTTCTTTTTTTCTCTTTGCCTTCTGCTTTCTGATCCACTAAAGTGCAGACAAGGAACATTTTCAGGCTCTTCTCAAGAGTCAGAAACTCGAGTTTTTTCTCTTTTCCTTTTTTTTTTTCCCCCCTTTTTTAATGACAGCTGAGCTGCACATGGAAATCTTTGGGTACCTGGAACCTGAAGGAAAACATCAAACATTGTGAGACTCACCGTAAGAGCAACTGCCTGGTAACCGCACGCATCTCAAACCATCATTTAAATCACCAAATAGTTCAGCTCAATGTTTACTTTCAAGTAATGTCAGAAGGCGAGTGTGGAAGGCCAGGTTCTTAGCCAGCCTAAATCCATTTAAGTCGTGGGCTCTTTCCCTGCTCCAGAATCACTGTGTTTATATTCAGACAATACACTCGACAGGCACCAGATGAGCGTTCTTAGCCTCAGCTCAATGATTTTTCTGGAAATGGAAAGAGCTTAGTTGTGGGATCCCTGCCAGGGGAGGAACTCTGGGTTTGGGTTTTTAGTTGTTTTTTTTTGGTTTTGGTTTTGTTTTTTAGGTTGGGATTTTCAATAGGAGCTGGGTCCCTATTTCCCTTGCGCTCCTTTGAAAATCCATGCTCGTGTTAATAAACTCGATTAGGTCCATTTAAAAAACCAAACCAGAAATAGTATAAAACTGGCACAGAAGAAAAAAAACTACACCAATGCCACGTGTGTCTTAACAAGTCGGCAAAACATCCAGATTTAATACCAGCATAAACCTGAATTTTGATCACTTCTGCCAGGGCAGTCCAATAAGGCCTTAAGTTTGAGTAAATGTCAGTCATTCTCAGTTGTCCCACTAGTAGTCCCATAAAGGGATGTGCTAGCCAAAAATGGAAAGGAGGCACAGCATCTGCTTATGTTTAATTTATTTTTGCATTTTGGCGTGTTGTCCCGGGAGAATCAATGTTTTTAAGTGGCTGCATCTTTTTGTGAGCCAATTTGCTGTCCTTTGCTAACACATCAAGGACACGTTTCTGGAAATGGAACCAGAGAGAGGCACAGGTATGGCAACCTTACGGTTTTAAAATTTAACAGGGCACTTTTAGAGTGAAATTCCCTCAGTTTCACTCAAACTGAACTCTAGAAGCCATAATTCTCATTAGCAGGAGTTAACACGCGTGGATCATGGAGAGATGGATAAATCCACCAAAGGCAGATCAGCACTTTGGCTAAACTGAAGCACATGGGGCACCCCCGACCAGTTACTCTGGATTTATATGGAATTATCGGTGGCTAAAATCAACCCACTGGTTTTAATAATTGCTCCTTTTCCCCGGTACCTGCCGGGGAACTGGCAAACCTTGCAAAGGACCAAGCACAAGGGACCTATACCCCCTGGAAGACCCTTGGCTGTAGGACCCTGCCCTGATGGCAACGGCGTGGGTGCCATCAACTCAACTCCATGCAGGAGGGAATAACACGTTCGTTTTTCAGGGCTGGCTAAAATAAAGAGTGGAGAGGCTCAGTGCACACGTTTGTGATTTTCAAATGCTAATTTAGTTTTAATAATAAGCCGCCTGTTTAAGAAGGAAGAGTTGGTTCTGCAACACAAAGGTGCACGGATATTCTTATAACTGAAATGGGGCTGATCGCTAGTTTTTTAACAATTTGGTAACAAGAAAAGCCGGTCGCACGCTGGGACGCTTTATGCCAAGTCTCAGCCAGAGCAAAATTTTATGGCCGAGTTATAAACCCTTGAAAATAAGGGTTTATAATAGAAATGCTGACAGACCCTTAATTATAGCAGCACTAGCGGGCACTGTTGTAATAAGGCCCACATATTTCCCTCTTTGATCATTATTTATAGGATGCATTGGAAATCATCCCATTTACAACTGTATGCCCGCTCAGCTAGGTGGAGTTTTATCCATTAAGAAAGGGAAATACAAAGTCGGCTGCCGAAGAAAGCCGGGGGCTTTACCTCCCGGCGTTCCCGCGGCATTCCAACCCCGAGCTTCAGGCAGTGACTAATGCCTTTACTCTGCCGGTTTGTATAAGAGGTTGAAGTTCAGGCTGGTGCAGTGCAGCATTCCCCGGGACCTGCTGCCTCTTTAGGCAGGCGATTAATCACTTGATCGATAGACCATATGATTAGGCACTAATAGCTGATAGGAGGAGAGAATAAACAACCATAAATTTGCTTTGTAGCGAGTAATCCAAGTGTAAGAGAGGTCAGATAATGGCCACATAAGGTCATGTTGCCTAAGGAGCCCATATGGGAAAGATGGGAGATACATACATTTTTAAATATCTTCAATTATGATTGGATTGCTGGGCAGGATTGGGGCTGCCGATGCACCCCTCTCTCCCTGAGCACGGGCAGGTTGTGGTGCTCCAAAGCAGGCTGATATCAAACAGCCACAGCTGTTTCCACATCAAGGAAAAAGAAAAAAAAAAAGAAAAAAAGAAAGAAACAACCTCAAAAACCTCAGGTCGTGTGACGATTTCAAACTAAACATCCGCATCAGCCGAGGTGGCTGACATTTCGTTGACACTTGGGAGGTCTGGGTCGCCGGCTCCCAAACCATCGCCCCCCTGCTGGGTGGACCTGGATGGACCTGCAGCTCCTGCAGCGTTCCCAATGGATCTGGGTTATCGGCAAGGTGCTGGTGCCAGCCCCTGTCCAGCCCACAGCGCCCGGGCAGGATGCTCAGAAAAAACTCCCCTTCAAAGGGCCATAAATCTCCATCTCCCCACCCCCTCGCCCTCCCTCCCTGCCTCCTGCCTTTGCTAAGGCTCTCCTCTTCCCCTGCATAAAAAACGGTCTTTTCAGGACTCAAGATGCAAACCAGGTTTACAACCCTTTTCTTTTTCTCTCTTTTTTTCTCCTCCTTCTTCTTTTTCCTTTTTATTTTTTTTTAACAGTAAACGTACTCTTTGTCTACGGCAACGAATTCAAGAAGAAAAAAAAATGGCTGGTTCAAAGGAATAAAAAACCAAAAAAAACCCCCCTCAACTTCAGTCACCCCAACAAAAGCAAGGAGTTTACAAACCTTCCCCGTCAGCGCCTGGACGCGGGCAAAGTTCTTACTTCATTAAGTTGAAACAAAACTCGACCAGTAAAACCGTCAGCTCCCGCCCAGACAGCCAGCAGGCCCCTTGCAGCATGTTCCTGATGGACCATCACCAGACTATGTAAATTGCTTTTTTTTTTAATTCCTGCCACAAAATCCTGGGGATAAATGCCTTGAAGGCCTTTATCTCCGGGGTATTTCTAAACTCTCCCTTTCATTCACAGAGGTGCAATCTTATTTTGCCACTTTTAACGGCGTTTACTGGGAAAGCGCCTCCAGGGATGCTGGGTTCCGACTCCTTCCTCACCCCCCACCATCCCCCTGCATTAATGGGGGAGGGAAGAAATTTTGGGAGGGGACGTGTATCAAGGCAGCCCCAGCGTCTGAAACTGGGAGGGCCAGGATGCTGCTTGCCTTGGGTTTTCAAACGAAGCCGTGCTTCAGATGCCGCGGAGGAGGAGGCTCTTGAGTTTCAAAGAGGCCGAGGCTGGAGTGGCTCCCGCAACGTCAAGCAATTCAGAATCACTGGAGTGCTGCGAGGACGGCACGTACACTTGACTCCCTGAGTGAGCACACGCCGCCTAGACCTGGGCAAAATCACACCCAATTCCCTATTTTTTCACCCCTCGTTTTATTTCCGAGCATCCCCACCTGAAGAGCAGCTCCTGGTCCTCCCAGGCACCAGCTCCTTGGGTCCTGCCCTCTCCTGGTCAGAGTTGGAAGAGAAAAGCTTCTACTGTTTAACACAAACTTTATTTTGAATCACAGAATCATAGAATGGTCAGAGTTGGAAGGGACCTTCAAGATCATCGAGTTCCAACCCCCCTGCCCTGGGCAGGGACACCTCCCACCACACCAGGTTGCTCCAAGCCCCATCCAGCCTGGCCTTGCATTAAATTAAAGACGGCTCCTCAATAATTTGGAGGATAACCTCGATCCCAGGCACCAAGAAAGTCAAGTGGTGCTTGACCATAAGCTTGGTGATCTCCATCACAGGGATGGACACCTTCCTTCAGCAAGGACTTTTGAAAACTACTAGAGTGATCATATCAAAGAGCTAATTTGACCTAACAAGCAGGTTTTTCTCTGTGTACTTTTTAACTACAACGCATTTTCCCTTGCAATACCCACTCTTTTCTTCCTAACTTGGGAGACACCATAGAAGAAGTGTCCCTGGCCAGTCACTCCCAGTCTGGGAAGCCGCAGCCTCCAGGACCAGAACTAAAGGCAGATATTTCTCCAGAGAAATATCAACACGTTTCACTTGAAAAGTTGATTTCTCTTTTGGATTCAACCCTCCTGGCGTTGTTTGTCCCACCCTACCTTGGTTTCCCTGGGTGCTTCAGAAGAAACACAACTTTTACAACTCTCAGCTACTCTTGCAAATAATATTCATGGGTGTAATTACATTTCAATCCGCCGGTGCAGTTGTCTGGTTTCTCCAGCCAGCGCATCCTTAGCCATCTGCTCTACGGTTTAATTTTAAACGTTAACCTAAGAGTAAAAGGGTGTTTCCCGTGATGAATTCATTCAGACCCAGCCAGTACATATTTATTTGGGCCATAAATAAAAGAGCAGGGGAACAAAAGTGTAATTATTAATAACAAAAATATGAAATATTACCGATCTGTGCGGCTGGACTCATTTTTCACTAACTAATCTTTTTTTTTTTTTTTAGTTTTCATCAGGCATTCAGTTAAGGGTGGGTGAAAGGATGCACACACACCTGAGTGCAGACCTTCCTCTTCCCACCCTTTACTCCCCTCGGCGGCTAAAGCAGCCGGAGCTGTTACCCCCACAATATGAAACCTCACGTGCTCTTCAAGGATACTGACATTTATTTAATTAATTTTCCCTCCAAACTTACACAGTGGGCCTGCATTCAGAAAGCCCGCATGAATAATGCAGATTTTAAAACCGCATTATTACAAAGGATGTCAAGTTCACACACTGTCAACACTAATAAACTCCCCAAAGTGCTAAAATCCAGGACAATCGTTGTCGTTGTCCCCCCTTCCCCATCTCCCCCTCCAAGAGGAGCTGGGGGGATGCTGGTATCCCCAGCGAGGGATGGGGAGCGACCACACCATCTCAGGGAAAAGACACAACATTTAAGGGTTTCATTCCCTCGTGGACTCATCAAATCCCAACCCGATGGTTTTATGGCTATTTGTTTTTGCTGTGGTAGGACCCCGCCGGGCCGTGCGGGGGCAGAGGTGGCCCCGGCCCCCTCCCTGCCCACTTGCAATCTAATTTAAGATACGGAAAAAACAAGCGAGCGAGACAAACACCCAAGAGGAATGGGGTAAGAGTAACAAGGTCACATTGCTACACTGGCAGCTATTGCCAAACTTGCAAACTATCCTGAAAGTTATTTATATATAAAATAATTAAAATCAGCTGTCCCATCCTGCCACCCTGCCTCGCCATTGCAGGTTTGCTCATGCCTCGCAGGCCATGCAGTGGAACAATTTTGGAGCTGTGGCTGAGGTGGCTGCAGGGATGGCATCCCAGACCCGAGAGGAAAGTGGTCCACGCCACAGCATGGTGGCCAAATGCCCTGGGCACACGAAGACACCTTCTCCCCAAGCATGGGCTCAGCTGGTGTGCAGAGGACCTCTGCAAAGAGGATTTCCAGAGGCATGTAATGGGTGCAGGGGTGCTGGGAGAGCATCCCTCAGGCTGCAGATGACTCAACATCGACTATCAACAGGTTGACCAGAGAGGTGGTGGATGGCTCAGCCCTGGAAACATCCATGGCCAGGTTGGACATGGCTCTGAGCAACCTGGTGTAGTTGAAGATGACCCTGCCCATGGCAGGGGGCTTGGACTAAACGGCTTTCAAAGGTCCCTTCCAACCCAAACTATTCTATGATTCTGTGATTGTATCAGTATTTTCAGAAAGTGAAACCCACCAAAACAACCCAGTGAGCAGGATCCAGGAGCTGAATTTGATCCACATCAGTGAAAGAATAAAATATTCTTGATAGCTGACAGAACCAAGCCCTTTGGATGCCCTTTTCCCCCCACTCCGTGAAATACTTTCACCCCAGGCATGATCCTGCATGAAAGCAAAACGCAGAGGAGTATGAATGCTTCCTAAGGTGTCTGCTAAAGCATTAATAATGTTTAAGACTTTATACTCTACCAGCACATCTGAGATGTATTAACTACCCAAAGGACAGTCTTTCTTGGCCCAACATTAGAGACTGACACCACCTGAAAACATTTGACTCTCCTATGCTCAGAACAGATGAAAAATACCACAAAATCCCTGGGTAAAATTCTGCCTCGGCACGGAGATGTGGAATTGCACTCAGCCTCACAAGGTCTGTGCACGGTGCTGTCAGACACAGCCTGGTCACTGCTCCTCCTCCCAACATTTCTAAAGCGCCCATGACATTTACACCATCACACGTTTGGAAGGGGATGAGACCCCGAGTATGGTAGAGACCAGACGCTGGAAGGATTATCCAAGGTTCCCCAAAGCCTCTGAGATGCTCACATGAAGAGCACCCTCGATGTGCAGCGCTGTCTGACACTGTTGTTAGCACATTTAAGGAGGATCGTACAAACACTCCACATGCACTCGAGCAGACACCTCCCTACACAAAAGCAAGACAGGCACTTCAACGTACCAAAAGTGATCATTAGAAAGAGCTCTCCCCTCTTCAGCTTGCCCAGGCAGAAGAGTTGCACCCAGAGGGACACAGGGGAAGGTCCCCCAGTGCAGTGCAGATGGGCACTGTCCCACCTTGGTTGTCACCAACTTCCCTCTCCTTCCTAACGGTAGAGAGCCAAGTTCACAGGTAGGAGGGAGACAGCTGAGTAGCTGCATTTCCACCTGGGCAGATAAGAAGAGATCAGGATGGCAAGAGGTCATCCTCAGAGACATCCCTGATCTCTGTCCTGGGCACGAGGTCATCCTGATCCTACTGTTTCTCTGTCTCACATCACCTCCTGCCCTTAAATGACACCCAGCAGGACCAGGAGATGCTACGGATGAATGTGCCACAAGTGTCCAAACAGGTCTTCAGCAGTGAAAGGTCCCAGGCAACGAACCGTGACCCATCTGCTTTCCACATCCCACCCAACTCTGGAGCTCTGTGCTAGTTAAAGGGGATTATTCTCCAGAAGTGTGGAGAGCGAAGGGCTTTGCTGAGCCCACTGTTGAGAATACTCCATGAGCTCGGTTTTTCTACAGCACGTGAGAGCCCCGTGTGATGGGAGAAAGTTCGTGGGTGACAACCTGGTCCTTCGTGCCCCGGGAAGGGCAGGCTGGCCCCGTGTGCCACGCACGATACAGACGCATGGTGAGACAGGATGTCTTCCCGCAGAAAGACCAAGTAAATAGTGCATAATGACAGGATTTCTATTATTGATGCTTCAGCAAATCATCTTGGATCCTCGGAGGATCAATTAATCATTGGGATTGTCAACACCCAACCCCATGTTCTAAGTTTTTGCCATCCAGCTCTCCCATCCTCCCCCTCCACACAAATGATGCTGGGGGCACGGTGCCAAACGAAGCGGAAAAAAGAGAAAGAAGGGGAAAGAAAGCCACCGAACAGAGAGGCTGTTGTCGGGGCCGGACCCTCGCCTTGGCGAGGAAGATCAAATGCAGCTGCCCCCATGGCTGCATGTGGTTAAGCCCGCCGTGCCTGAGGGCAGGCGGGATGGGGAGCAGCCAGGCAGCCTACGACGGGCACAGATAATTAAATCATCCGATTGCCGGGCAGGCCACATTAAGAAGCTCATCGGTTTGCATGTGGCCCCTTGCTGTGGCCACCCGTGAGCTAAGTCTTGCCTAGATGCTAGTAGACAATTAAGACAAATTGTATGGCTGAAGATCAGACTAGAGCACTGCCAATGCCCTTGCCTGGAAGCTCCGCTGAAGAATGAGGGCACATGTGTGTGGGAACCAAGGCTCGGAAGAGAGCTTTTAATGAACAACGTGCCAGCACTTGTTGCCAGAACACACTCTTCATTTCAGCTCTTGGAGAAAACAAAACCCTTAAAACCAGAGTTTACTACATTTCACTGATCTTCAATATGGCTGGAACTTCAGGATGCTTCTCCTCAAGCTAAGTTTGTATCAGTGAAAATATGCTTCTTGTTAAAGAAACTATTTAAAATGTGGAATCTAAAATCAAGCAAAAATAGCAGACAGTATGTTCAGCTTCAAAATTGGCTTGCACTCAACCAAGTATACCATAAACAGAAGGCAGAACTGACTATTTTTATCTTAACAGCCCTTGGGTGATTAAAATTTGGGGCCAGAATAAACAATTTTTTTCCCCCATTCCTAGCAAGAGAATATGTGACATGGGTTTGGAGTCCTTTCTAATTTTTTAACTCCCTTCCTAGCTATTAGTTGTTTGCATTAGAAATGTTCCCATGTACCCGACAGCGCAAAGGCTGCGCTGCAACCAGGCACGGTATGGATTATAGGAACACAGAGACCACTGTGCCCTGAAGAGATTACCGTGCAAGATAAGCCAAAGGCAACAACAAGGTGCTAAGAGGGAGCAGGTGAAAAGTTAACGAGGGGAGGAATGCACAGATAGGCAATGGATGACAACCCCTGTGGCCCAGAGGCCGAGATGAGGGTCGTAAGGATGCATCTAGGAGGGAAAGGACCAGGTGAGGAGAAGGCGATGGGTGAGGAAGGTCCAGAGGTGCTTCTGCATCAAGGGGTGATGAAGGCTGGAGGCATCAGAAGGGGCAGAAGAAAGGAGAATGGCAAATAGATGTGCAAGTGCTAAGGGAAAGCGTGGCTGGGAGTCAGAGGTGCTTCCAGGGGTGGCACAGCAAGTCAAAGCCCAGGAATAAAATCCAGCATCAGCGTAGATGGAAGAGACTGAGAAAATCCAGGCCACAGAATTTACAGCTTCGCAGCAGCCGGGACTAACCAACACACACACACACAAAAAAATCAGTCATCTGTTGAGGGATGGGCAAGGCAAGAGAGAGATGGGGAGGTACAAATTGTTTGCACGTTTGCTGAACAAGGAGTTGAAGATGGAGTCCAGGTTGTGGCCATCAGCTGGCAGTGGTTCCAGTGACTGGAGGACGGAGAAGAAGCGGTGGTGGGAAGAGGAAGATGCAAGAAAGTAATTTTTCATGGTGTTAAATAATACTGAATGGTTTGATTGCTGAGAAGTAGCCGTGAAAAGGGGCTGAGTGGTGGGACTGAGTGGAGGGAGGCAGTGGGGGACAGGACCAATGGACTGGGCATTACAGGAGCCGAGGCTATGTGAGCTGAAGCAACTGATTTGAAAGAAGATGCAGAGGAGGGAGCCTAAGTGGGGATTTTTGGGATACCTTCCACACAAGGGGATGAGAGGTTTTGACATTCACTGAGCTCTCTATGGTGTATACTCGGGCTTCTCTACAGCAGCAGCCCACAGATTTGTTGGGACACAAACTGCTGCCAGCACTCCAAACTTCTTCAGACCTTCACGAATGTGACTCCCCATCTTTCCATTACAATGTACGTATTCTAATACTTCACACGTGGACACCACGGTTCACATTTCACAGTGTAGGAACTGCTGAGTCCTGCTGTGAGGACCACCCCAGCAATATTTATTTATAAATAAGAAAAAAGAAAGATTTCCTGAAAAGATCTCTTAAAAGCTACAGAGATGACTAAACCGATGGCAAATAGACATGATATACAGCAGGCACAAAGAGTTCACAGTCCAGGCACCTGATAGAGAAGACACTCATGTTTCTGTGTAATGTTATATTCTCCTATAATAATAATAATAATCAGGAGGGGAATTATCTGAGAAACTCTTTATTCTTCATCCCTGTCTTCCTTTGTTCAGACATTGATCATCTTTACTCAGCCCCCTTCAAATCTGCGTTATTATTTTTGCTCCTTTCAAGTACAATCATTGTTTGTAACTTCCACCTCCAGCCCAGGGCTACTCCTCCAGTTTAACGTGTTCCCATTCGCACGGTGTCAGCAGAAAGGGTTTCTTACTCCAGAAAAGCCGTTGCATGTGCAATAAACAAATAGCCTTTGACACACTGGTTAATTATATCAGTTAGCGACAATCTCACATGCATGAATGCTGTGCTAATGAAAACACTCTGGCATGCAAAGCAGGACCCATCAAGACACTGAAGTGTCCAAACCTGCAAACTACAAGCAGCACAACCCAAGAAACACGACAGGACTTTGTAGTAGGCACTCAGGAGGAGCACGGATGGGTGGCAACACGGGAAGGTTGGACTCCAAACAAGGTGCAGTATTAGCTTTAGGTGCTGAACAGTTTGATTGCATTTAAAGGAAGCTGAAAATTAAGAATATAACCCTGCACCACTGGTGACCATGTCAACGTTGATGTCTGTTGGGGTCTAGCCAGCGATGAAGGTATCTACTCAGTACAGCATCTCTGGATCTTCCTTTACAGAAGAAGAGCACCCTGCCGAAGAGCAACTCTCCAAGTGCACCCCTAAATCACATCACCCATTCTCCTGCACTCCAGTCAAGCCAGACATAAATAAGGGCCTCCATCTTGGAAACTTCTGCAGCCCACTTTACCTCCCCCATCATGGTGGTCCACCTTCCTCAAGGCTCCCGGCAGCCAAGCAGAGGGGCCCCTTGAGCCTTCCCCACCGCTAACCCAGGATCCCTCCAGAAAAGGACCTCCACGTGACAATGCTGGCCACGTTTCAACCTGCTCCAGAGGAGCGGCTGGGGAGCCAGGCCCCATCTCCCACCCCAGAAGGCGTCTCAGTGCCTCAGCCCTGGTGCACATGTGCTGTGCAGATGGACGTGGAGCCCGGGCTGCTGCGGCGAGCCCCGTGCCTGCTGCCGGCACGCTCGCCGTGCAACCAATTTGTATGTTTACCGCAGCCGTTTGTCCAGGACTTCTGAATGTCTGCAGCCAAAAAAAACCCCCAAAACATGGACAAAATGACAAAAATGAAGGTGGAAAAAAAACCACAACCACCCCATCGGGAGGCATGTGCAAGGAAGGCTACACAAATGCTGTGATTGCCATGGCCTTCTGCGCTCATGTGGACAAGAGTCCTTCTGCAGCTTAGAGGAGAACTCATGGACGTGGGGACAAGCTGTGCTCGGCCGCTGCATCAACACTGACTTCCCTCAATGTCTCCATCATATAATCATAGAATGGTTTGGGTTGGAAGGGACCTTAAAGTTCATCGAGGTCCAACCCTCCTGCCATGGGCAGGGACACCTCCCACCACACCAGGTTGCTCCAAGCCCCATCCAACCTGGCCTTGAACCCCTCCAGGGATGGGGCATCCACAGCCCCTCTGGGCATCCTGGGCCAGGGTCTCACCACTCTCACACTGATTAATTTCTTCCTGACATCTCATCTAAATCTCCCCTCTTCCAGTTTAAAACCATTACTCCTCATCTTATCACCACACTCCCTCACCAAGAGTCCCTCCCCATCGCTTTGGCCAAACCCAACCCCTTTTTCATTTTGAACTTCTCCTCTTTCAGCTACCTGGGCTCACTTCTCTCGTGGTCCATGCCTATCTGAACAGCAAAACAATAGTCCTCGGAGAGCCGGTCTCCTTCCATCCAGTAACACTCTGCAGAGCTAACCACAGCCTTAATGTACTGACAGTTAAACTGCTTTTATCTCTTTTATTTTCCACAAAGTTCTCACGCAATAATCCCCCGTCATATTTTTTACCAATAAAATATATGAATAGTTAATCTAGTGGCTAACTTCACAGCGATAGGAGATCTTCCCTTATAATGACTTCCACAGTGAAATAACAAAATCCCTATCAAAGCCAATCTCTTTACGGCTCTTAGAAAGACCGTCTCTATCCAGACGCTTGCCATCAATTCGGTTTTAACTCCCTTGTCCCCTCACATGACGGAGAAAACGGACTGGCCCTAAATTTAGGCTGAACACGTGATTACTGGGCGTTTAGCAACAGAAAACTTCCTCCACGTTGTTTAGCCTAGAGATGTCCAAGCACAAGAGCCAAGGAATGCTCTTCCCCACCTCTTTTTAGCCCTGGAGAAACCCCACGTGCTGCGAAAGAGAAGTTTTTAATTCACATTGGCACTTCTGAGCTTGCAGTTGGTGGCGGCCCCCTTCTTCAAAACATGACATCACTTTGGACCGTGGCAGCAGGGGAGCACGACGGAGGCTGTGAGGAAGCCCCTGTTGGGTTTTGGCACTGACCAAGCCGTGATGAAAAGCACTTGGGTGTTTACAAACCAAGGCTGAGGAGAGGGAGGGAGGTGGGGATGCTCCGGGATGCTGTGGGGAATGACTGCGACGTGCCATTACAGGAGTAAAACTAAAACGGGGATGTCGGTAGGAGCCCGCGTCGCCTCGTTATCCTCACAGAGGCAAATTGCAGCTGATTGCCCCCTACTTCTACCTACAACCCTCCCCTTCAGGCAAGACCTTAGGAACTAAGCACAGCCCTGTGTTTAACTACAATTTACTGATTAGCTACCAGGCAGCAGCACATGGGGATCACATTTCACCATTTTGCTGGTTTTTAAGCCCTGAATAAGCCGTGAGATGCTCCGAGCACTCACACATCACGTATTCCCTACAACCTGCTGCAAGTAGGAGGGCTGAAAGTCTTGGTGAAATGCTCCTCTACTCAATAATGGAGGAATATAGATTATAGCCCAAAAAACCACAGCTGCGGGTAGACCTTATGCTGCTGGAGGAGGTCCCAAGTGTGGAGACAGCTGTGGTGGAAGCCAAGACCAACACACCAAGAGGTCCCATGGAAAGCAAACCCCAAAGAAGCTGGGGAGGGAGACTGAAGGGGTCTTGGAGAGCTGAGGAAGGAGATGCTCCAGCTCGTGGAAAGAAACTTTTGTGAAAACCCCTTCTTAAAAAGCACTGCACAAACACTACCCTTGCCAACAGGCTTGGGAAGCTGAAGGTTGATGAACCTACAGCAAGGCTAGCATCTCCAGGAGAGGTCATCTGCACCATGAGCACAGAGGGAACTTCTTCTGCTGATAAACAAATACAGACAACGGGAGCTCTGCGGCCCTGGCCAGCCCCACCCCAGGTGCAGGCAGGTTCACAGGACTCCTACACAGAAAAATTTTTTGTGGGTTTGCCAATATTGCAAAACCACGGCGTAAGCCGGGTGAGAAACTGAAACCCTTTCAGTGGTCAGCGTGGTGCTCGCAGAGCTGAAGGAGGCTGTTGTGCCGTCCTCTGCGATGGGCCACATCGTTCCAAACCCCTTTCACAGGAGACAGATGCTTCTGCTTATGGTTTCGTGGGCAAAGCAAGAACCTAAAGCACTTGGGAGGATGGTGGCTCATTACAGCAGGAACTTGGGTTCTCCAGAGGTAATTTACTGCAGGGAAGGACTTCCCACCCGTGGCCAGACCAGGAGGACTTCTGAACGACTTTCTTTATGTTCCCAGCTCTGGGGACTGGACTGGTCATGCATCACTGCAGCGGCTCTTCCCAGTCAGGAACCGCCAGGTCATGGTGCCAGGGTGGCTGGAAAACAGTGCACCCACCATTTCGGCAGGGGAACACTTCAGGAAGAGTCCATCCTAATTAATTAAAATTATGAATTTAAAGTGGATTAATTAAACCGCATTAAACCCCTGTGTAAACTCCTCACTCAGACTTTAAAGTGTCTTTATTGAATTGTGAGAGCAAAATTCAGCTAAACCAAATTAAGGCCGTTTCATTTCTAAATGACAGTGTCTACACCAGGATGTAATGCAGTTTAGCTAATCCACTTTAAAGTTATTCCACATCCATTTCAATTGTCCCCGTGTAGACAAGCCCGAGGAATCCCGTCCCTCATGAGCCTGTGTACAAATATGGGTAACAACAGGGCCATTTTTGGATTGCCTTTTTAGGAAATTATTTGCAAATATCCTCTTGGACAAGAGAGCAAAGAATTGATTTTTTGGTGGGAGCTGGGCAGGGAAGGACCACACTTCCCTTGTGGACTCACAGGGTGAGGGAGGACAAACATCCCACGTTGGGGGAGATGTGGAGGAAAGTGAGGGACACATGTGGCCAGGAAAGGACTTTGCAAACCCAACTACGTGCCCAAAGTGCCTCTGATCCTATCACAGCAATATGTTTCTGCTCCCAGGAGGGACACGTGGAGTTTAAGGATGAGATAGCGGAGATGAGGAAAACATGAAGGAAGGCAGCACGGGGTATCTCCTCTTGACCAGTATTTCCCCAACTCCTCAGCTGTGATGGGAAAAGCCATCAAAAGTACAAAACCACATTTTGGTGGAGCTGGGAGATAAAACCCTGAGGAGCTCAGGTTGGGGAAGGGTCCCCGTGTCCCACCGGAGCCCAGCCTTTGCGCAGCCCTTCCAAGGAGGTCACTCAGCACTAAGCAGCCACTGCCTTTGGCCAGTGATCCCCCCAAAAAATAAACTCCCCAAGGAATTTGGGGAGCTGAGCAGACGGGAAAGGGTTAAGGCAGCCCTGCGGTTTACAAGTTAGTAGCAGTCAAGCAGCAGCAGTGGCAAGCGCAGACCTTCGCAGGGAGGCTGGAGAGCCTGGAATAACTGCTGGCTGGAGCTGCAGCACGTCCAGAGGCAACGGCAATAAAACCAGAGCGGATTACATCCCTCCAGAAACCCTCAGGAAAAAAAAAAAAAAGAAAAAAAATGAAAACAAGAGAGTAAAAAAAAAAGAAAAAAAAAAGGGAACGAAAAAAAGCGTAAACCACAGATTATGTCTGTTGGCTGTTTTTTGATAAGCTCTGCTACAAACACAATGCTAATGAGTGTGAGGGACATCCTCTGTGTGGGGCGGCTGCTTGACCGCATTTTGTCTGCATGTGGCTGATTTCCTCACCCACTGCCAAGCCCCGTGGCATCGCTCCCTGCCGGGGCTTTTTCCTTCTCCTCCTCGGCTGCCCGGGCCCTCCGCGGCCGTCAATATTTCACCCGACCTGCGTGAGTCAGCAGTAACCGAAGGAAAGGACCGGAGGGAGAACAAACATGCCGTCGCCTGGAAACTTTCCCTCCCAAGCATTTCAGGGTCGCCCTACGCTGCCCACGTGAGCTGTGGAGTGGGGCCAGGTGGCTTTGGAGCTCTTTCATATTAATAACATATGATTTTTATTTTTTTCTTTCAAATTTTTTCCCCCCTGGTTGATCCCAAAGTCCACCCAGCTCCTGGTGTCAATCCACCCTTTGCTAAAGCCTCAGCCACCCCCTTTTTCCTCCCTACAACCCCACTGGTGATCGCCTTCCCAAGGCATTGGCTGGGCTGCGTATAATTCCTCTAATTAAATGTAAAGGAGAGATGGTTTGGTGGAGCACCGTTTCATCATTTCCCCCTCTCGCTTCACGCTGTGGACTTTAATGAGGACCTAAAACACCATCTTGACTTGGCTTTAGTTTCAGGCCAGATGAGCTTTGCTTGTTAAGACGGCCTCTGCTTGTCAGGAAAAATAGCTTTATTAAGGTCATGTAACGCGGAGGGTTTGATTAAAGCTAATCAAGGAAGAAAACCAGACCAGAGCGGTGCGAATCAAACTTACTGCAACATGTCTAACATAACTTCACCTCGCCTATCTGTTAAAAGCAGACAGAAGTAAGATCAAGTTACCCAGAAGAATGCCGGGGTAGGAAGGGGGGGGGAGCATATAGCACCGTACAACATCGTATAGCGCCGTACAGCATCGCTGCACAACGTCGTGTAACACAACACAGCACGCTACAACATTGTAGAGCATGGTATAGCACTGTATAGATCTGTACAACACCATATAGCACTGTGCAGAACTCTACGACACCATACAGCACTGTATAGCACCCTACAGAACTGTATGGAACTGTACAACACTGCATAGCACTGTGCAGAACTGTATAGAACTGTACGACATCATATAGTACCATACAGCACTGCATAGCACCATATAGAACTGTATGGAACTGTACAACATCATATAGCACTGTACAGCCCTGTGTAGCATCATACAACATCATATAGCACCATACAACATTGTATAGCACCATACAGCACTGTACAGCACGGCACAGTGTACAGCACCATACACTGTATAGTGCTGTACAACATTGTATAGCAGTGTACAGCACCACATAGCACTGTACAACATGATATAGCACTGTACTGCATGGTATAGCACCATACAGCACCATACAACATGGTATAGCACGGTACAGGACCATATAGCACTGTACACCGTTGTATTGCACCATACAGCACTGCACAGCACTGTACAACATCATATAGCACTGTAAATCATACAGCACCATACAGCACCGCAGTGCATGGCACTGTACAGCACCACAGAGCATCACATAGCACCATACAGCATCACACAGCACCACTCAGCACTGTACAGCACCACTCAGCACCGTACAGCACCATACAGCACCGTACAGTACCATATAGCACCGTATATATGGTATAGCACCACGGAGCCCCTCACAGCACTGCACAACCCCATATAACACCATACAACACCGCACAGTCCCGCACGTCCTGTACAGCACCTCACAGCATCATACAGTCCCACACAACACAGCAGAGCCCTGTACAACATCGCACAGCACCATCATACAGCCCCGCACAACATCACACAGCCCTGCACAACATCTCACAGCACCATACAGTATCACACAACACTGCACAGCCCTGTACAACGTCACACTGCACCATACAGCACTGCACAGCACCACACAACCCCATACAACATCACGCAGCACGGCACAGCACCATCGTACAGCTCCATACCACGTCACACAACACCGCACAGCCCTGTACAACACCACAAGGTACCACCATACAGTACCACATAGCACCATAAAGCCCCGCATCACATCACACAACACCGCACAGCCCTGTATGACACCACAAAGCACCATACAGCCCCGCACAGCACCGCACAACCCCATACAACATCACACAGCATGGCACAGCACCATCATACAGCCCCACAAAACATTACACAGCACCCCACAACCCCACACAACATCACACAGCACCATCATACAGCCCCATACAACATCACACAGCACTGCACAGCTCTGTACAACATTGCACAGCACAGCACAGCATCATACAAGCCCACATCACAACACACAGTGCCGCACAACCCCATACAACATCACACTGCACCGCACAGTCCCATACAACATCACACACCACCACACAGCACCATCATACAGCCTTGTACAACATCACACAGGACTGCACAACCCCGTACGACATCACACAGCACCTCACAGCCCTGTACAACATCACACAGTATCATACAACCCCATTCAACACCACACAGCACCGCACAGCACCATCGCACAGCACCAACACACAGCCCCACACCACACCTCACAACACCATTACGTGCTGCAGCTTAACCCGTGCGAGGCTTCCCGGGAGGGAGCTGGCCAATTCCCACTTCTAATCCTCGGGATCCGGGCTATCCTGGCGCAGGCTCGGACACAGCAGTGAGGGGGTGGCCGCCGCTGCCCTGGAATCCACACCTCGCCAGAGTGTTAATCTGAAGGGGTTCCCAAACCCAAATAACGGCGTGTGGCTGTGGGTGCCACGTTCCCAGGGAGTGGGTGCCACGCCGGGTGGGAGACCCCCATCCCACTCTCCTCTAGACTGTTTTATCAAGGTGATGGGAGTTTTATGGAAAACGCAGTGGTTTTTTTAAAATCCAAGGGGCCCGTCCCATCACTGATGCTCGTTACGGCAGTGCCTCAATTATTTTGGATTTTACTGGAAATATTTTCTCTATTTTACTCTAAAATCTTGCAGCTGGGAGCTCGCCCCGTGTCCTCCGTGCGAGCTAACCACCACGCTCCCTGTTTTTAGTCTGACTATACAACATTAACAAAAGCAGAGGGGGCCACCTGAGATCATCTGGAAAATCAGGGGGTTGGAAAATATCATAAAAATAAGTGCTGGTCCAGAAGTTTGGAGAGTTTCTGAGAAACCTACAGCCTTGCTCAGCAGCCAAATGCCATCTCCCGGGCCCTGGAGCTCCATCCACTGCAAAATTGCCCTGGAAAAAGTGTTTTGGCAACCAGGGTTGAACTCAAGCCCTCGGCACACATCACCCAAGGGATGGTGTCCCACCTCGTGGGGTCCAGGTCCTGCCAAACTGTTGTTGTCCCCGGGTTGCCAAAAGTGAAGCTGGCATCCAACCACCTCCGTTTTTTGGTTTTCCCCCTGGGTGGAAGGAAAACGTCGACGGATGTGAGACACGGGTGGATTAAACCACAAGGTACAAGCTCTCACAAGTAAAAGGAATTAAACGAGGGCTTTTTGTTGTGTTTGTTCAGGGTTTTTTTGTTGTTTTTGTTTTTAAGAGAGAAGTTAGAAGTTAGCGCTATGGAAAGGGGCTTTTCAAGGATAATTTTCTCCAGAGAAGTTCAGGAACTCCAAACGTACACAGGGATATCCTGCTTGGGACAAGGCTCGGCGTTAAAAAAACACAGCCTAAACAAAAAACCTGGGACTACTCCCCCTGTTCCAGCTCCGCCACTCGGAGAAGGATGGGCAGGAAATTACCAGCAGTGGCACTGGGGGCTGCTGCCAAGAGCCAGCACGGAAACAAAAGACCCTCTATTGTGCAGGGGAGAGAAAAAAAACCTGACATCCATCCCCTCTGCTGTACTCTGAACTCCCGTAAACCTCGCCTCTGAGATATGATTTTTGAGAGCTCTCTGCTTTTCCAGTCCCACCAAACCATCCCCGGGGATCTGCACCCACACCAAGCTCGCTACCTTCCAAAAAGCCTTCGTCTCTCCTTCCTCCTCCTCCTCCAGCAGCCACCCCACAAATTGCTACTAAGAAAGTAAAGGAGGTATTTGCCCTCCCCGAGAGGCCCCGGGTTGCAGAAAAAGGGCTCAAATTTTTCTTCGTTACACGCCTGGTCCGCCCCCTGTGCAAAACAGGGAGCTTTTTTTTTGGGAAAACAGTAATATTCGATATTTCTGCATTTCTTTCCGAAGCCCTCACGCTGTAATTGACTAACAGGGTCGCTCTCAATTAATTACATTTAACGAGTCGAAGATGCAGAGCAAGGCTCCCTCCCCCAAATTATGTCCTTTGGTTATTTAAATAGGTGCAAGGAGAGGGATGGGAGAGAAGGAACAAGTCGGTAAAGTATCAGCTGTGGAAGTTTGTTGGGAACTTTCCAAAACCCTACATCTGCTTGGCAACAGCTCAGAAAGGGATATGGTTACTCTTTTAACAGTAACACAGCTTTCCCAGGCTACAATATATGAAAAACAGCTTACCCCCAAAGCAGGGAAAGGGCCAAGCCAGAGCTACAGAACCCACCCCAAACCCCAAGCCCCCGCCGTGAGACCCCATCACCTCCTTGGAGCTGGGGACCTGGGCAAACCCCATCCTTTGATGCAGGGGGGCTGTGTGAGCCCCCCCAAACCCCTGGTACCCTGGGGGAAAGGCTGTGTGAACCCCCCCTAAACCCCTGGTACCCTGGGGGAAAGGCTGTGTGAACCCCCCCCAAACCCCTGGTACCCTGGGGGAAAGGCTGTGTAAACCCCCCCCAAACCCCTGGTACCCTGGGGGAAAGGCTGTGTAAGCCCCCCCCAAACCCCTGGCATCCCAGGGGGAAGGCTCTGCTTCCATCAGCATCCCGGGGTCCCTCCTGCCACGGCTCCAGCTCCAACTTTTCTGGGGGAGCAACACTCTTGAGCATTCACTCACCACGAACAACACATCCAAAGGTGCTGGTTTTAATTATAGCATTAATCCATCTCTCATTTTTTATATATATCTATATATATTATTGGTTATTTATTTTTTTTCCCCCAGCTGCTAATTAGAGAGATAATATCTTGGTTGCTTTAACGAGCATTGGAAGACTTGCTTGCGAGGAGACACTTCTGCAGTGGGAAGCGAGAGGTGGATAAAGCGGGAGAGCAATGGCTTTGCAAATTTTATTAATAATTTTATAAATTTTATTTAATTAATCTCATTTTAGCAAAAGAAAAAAAAAAGAAAAAAAAAAAGAAAAAAGAAAAAAGAAAAACTTCCCGTAGCACATTTTGTGATTAGAGGGCAGGGAGGCATTTAGGAAGATTTAGTGCCTCTGGCAGGTCAGGAAAACACGTGAAAAATAAAGTCAAGAAGTAAAAACAATAGGGCAGGAGCAAGGGGGAGCGCGTTTGGCCGGCGATAAGACACCTCTCCACGGCAAAGGGAGCAGGACAAGGCCGCCCCCCCCAGCCCTCCCACATCCACAGGGAGCATCCCGGCGCCCGAGGCCCAGCCCGGAGGCCGGTGGTCTCGGCAGGCTGCCCTGGCTCCTGGGAAGCCCGGGATCTTTGCCGGAGCGGAGGAAACACGCGTCTAAATGTAGTTTGGGGTGGGTTTTTTTGACAACTAGGCGAAAGTTCCCGCGAGCGGCAGGCCGGGCGGCTGGCACCGCCGAGTGTGACCCATTTCTAAAATAATTACAGCCTGAGTCACAAAACCTGTTAAGACCCAATTAACAAAAATGCTATGCATCAGTGATGCGTGTTTTTGTCCAGAACTTTTAATTCCACAGTTTTTCCAAGTAAATTCTCTCTCTTTATTTTCTAGTCATTAAATCCCCTCCCCTGGGTGCGAGCGGTTGCCTTCCCATTGTGTTGCGAAAGGGTTAGCGGGCCAAGAAGTCAGAAGGAAAAGGGTGTCATTACTTGTTGCCGCTTTGTGGTGGGGGAAAAATAAAAATAAAAATCAAATAAAATAACAACAGAACCGGCAGAATTTTAAAAATAAACTCTTTGCTGCTCCCAAAGGCGGGGTGAAGGCAGCCCTGCGGATGCCCAGGGGGGTCGGGTTGTGGGGTGACGGCGGGGAAGGAAGGGGCTGGCTCTGCCCTCCCTGGCCTTTTCCCGAGGAGAGGAGGCAACGGAGAGGATTTTATTTGGCAGATGGGTGCAGCTATTGAGCTTATGCAGTAGTGGGTTTTTGGCTGCCCGAGTGGGTAGCCTGTTGTTTACTGTTTATGGATTTGTCAGTTTTAATTATTGTGAAGTGCCCAGATGCTCTGGCGACCAACGCCGTAAGCATTTAGGGAGCAAATATATAACCAAACGCACTCGAAAACATCTCCACTTCCTTCTCTGTCCCTTCTCCTCCCGGGATAACCCACGGCAGAAAACTCTGGCTCATCCTCGGGGCAGCGTGAGGATGCTCCGACCGGCCACAGAGCGGTCCAGGGCTCTCCTGCATGCTCCCACCTCGGAGCTCCGGCTCCATCCCAACCATCCCCACAACCAAGATGGGTTGTGGACAGCGGGGGGACCCCCTTTTACCCCCCAAACACTACATTTTGCTGCTCCTACCCCCCACCACAGCCCCCGGGGCGTGCAAATCTGGAAGGAGATCTGCTTCTTTGCACCTTTCTTTCTTTTTTTCCCCTTCTTTTCTTTTTTAAAGTCCATCTTTTTAAGGTTATTGGACTCTGTTTTATATAACGAGGTTACGTGCATGGCAAATAGCATAAATGTATCCCAGACGTGGCCGTTTAGGAATGCTCCCCCCCCGGTTACACATGTACTTTTCATCTGCAGGAGTGGGACTGCAAGTGGCCGCCTCCAAAGCGCTCAATAGCCCGCTCTTTCCTGACTCCATTGTAATCCATATTCCTCTTCCCGATGTGAAACGCTCCGCTAGATAAATTCCACTGTATTTCAGAAAGTTTTCCACAGCTCCCTAAGTGTTTCCATATGACGCTCCTCCGCTCTACAGGTAACTTGAGTTAAAGCCATTCCTTCAGCAAAAAACCTCCCTGTAAAATTTTCCACTATCTCAGCAGTACTCTATGTGCTGTCATTAAAGCAGAGCACATATATTTCGGAGCAGGATTTGCAGCGATGTCAGATTGCTCAGTGAGCCTCAATCAGGGTGTTTTTTTTTAATAAATTTGTTCTTTTTTTAAATACAAAAAATTAAACAAACAACTTCCTTGCTCAGGTCTTTTGCCTCCTCATTTCCCGAGTCCTTTTTTTTAAGGGGGGAAAGATGCAGCTTTCCCTGAGCCGCGTAGGGCGCAGGCTCGGAGCGGCGTGGATAATGCCAGCCTTGTTCCTGCTGCCTTTTCACTCTGTTCCCAACCCTCTTTTTTTTTTTCTTTCTTTTTTTTTTTCTTTTCCTTTCCACCCATTTCCCCAGGAACGGCAGCGAACCCTAAATTGCAAACACCTGCTCCATACATCATCCTCGGGCCTGGCAAGACCGAAAACGGCGGCAATGCTCGGCGTTCCCGGCGGGGAGCTTCTCCCCAAAACCCCTCACCCTGCCCGTCCCCAAGGAGGGCAGCAAAACCACTGGGTGCATAAAATGAGTTTAATTGACAAAAAAACACACTCTGTGTCGAAAGAGTCACTCCTGTTCTCCAGGAAGCCCTTGGCAGCGATGGAGAATCTCCAAAGCAAAGGAAAGGGGTTGGAAAAATAGGAAAAAAAAAAAAAAAAGGTAATTTCAGAGTGAAAAACCCAAAGGAGGGAGGAAAAATCCCGAGTTGTGTCAATAGGATTGCAGTTTTGCAGGCAGCGACTGCAAAACATCTGGCTGGATTCTGGAGAGACACGGAGAGAGAGAGAGGGAGAGAGAGAGGGGGAATCCAAGATGGCAGGAAAGATTAATTATTTTGTAACTTACTCTGGTTTCAATGAACTTTTCTCTGGTTATAATCAAGGTTTTAAATGGCATATTGGATGCACGCTGGGCAGTGGTAAGCTGAGGTGGGGTGCTCTGTCTTTGGGAATGACAGAAGCAATCAGCCAGAAACCCGACTTGTAACCGTCCCGCAGAGCCCGTTACGCTGAAAGAGCTATTTTGCCACTGGTTTAATTAATAAGCTGTATTATTGGTTAATTTTATACCCTTCTGAACTTTTGTCAAGGAAAAACAGTTAATTTTAGAGTGAGCGGATGCTGGAGAAATAATGAATAAACAACTTTTTTTAAAGGTATGGGCTCACAGTTTTGCTTTGATTAAACTCCACGTTTTTATCACACAAATAATGTCCATTATTCCAACACTCCTTTACAAAGAATCTCCCCTGTCTTCAAACTGCTTTTTAAAAACCTACTAAATACCCTGCTCCCATCCCAGGGTTTAACACATGCAAATACACCCCTAAACAGTTTTAATTCTCCTTTTTTTTTTTTAATTCCACACCCCCCCCTCCCCTCATCTATCTCCCTGCTTTCCAGATGGACCACCAGCTTCCCACCATTGCCAGCAACAGCTTGTGTATTGTTTGTTTAAAACAAAGATGACGCATTAAATATCATATACGGCACGGGGAAAGGGGTTAAGGATAATACCCTTTGGAAGCCAAAGGCCGTGCTTAAACCATTCCCAGCCCATCCTCGGGCAGGTTGGCACACGCCAAAAAGGGGAAGACGGGATTTAGCCACCTTCTGCAGACCTTCAGGGGAAGGCGCATCCCTTCCCGCACCGCATCCAGGATCCCCCGGCCTCCGGAGAGAGTTAAAACTTGTGCGGAACACCCTCCAAATTATACAGGCTAACCAACAATTATGTCATTTCATTCAAACATTCACTCACCCCCGTCATGTGCCCGGATTAAACAGTAACACTTTTGTTCGAAGCGTTTCTGCTGAAATTAGCAGACCAGAATTGCCTTCACCTATATCCGAAGCGCTCGGCCCCGCGCCGAACGTAGCCTCGCCTGAACCCAGGCGGGTTTAGGCAAGAGTTTATCACTTTTTTATCCGGATCGAACCCATCCTTTTGTATGCTGCCCGTGTAGAAGTGACTGTTAGATTTGTGCTGGTAGCAACAGCTCCACACAGATACGCTCAGGGGGTGTACGGAGCTGCTGAGATTTAAAGGGAAAAACATGAACGCGAGAAGAATTTATCAATCTGGAAAAAATTATGACTTGGAGAAGAGGTTTATGCTTACTTGCAGCCTCCCAAAAAAAGTAATTTTAGAGCTGTGACAAAAGAAAAACAACGCACAAAAGCTGTAGCTTGGTCAGTGCGCTGTGGTGATAGAGATTCCCAAAAAGAATCTCTATCTATCTATTCCCAAAAAGAATCTGAGTTTTCAGCCTGGGAACCTTTCTACTGTTTCTTTCTTTAAGGACAGTGATCCAGGATGCAAGCTGGATTTTAATTGTTATATTTTGTTTGAAAAGTATAGGAACCACACCAAGACCAGCCCTCTCCTTCTCCATAATCTCCCACCCGTGGGATACGGGCAGCCTGGCACCCCTCACCCTGGGGACAAAACGCTGCAGAAGAGAACGGAGCTCCAGGATGCCCAAGGCTGGCATTAATGCTAAAATCTGTAGTGCTACCAACGTCTCCAAGATGCCAGTTTGCTGCCATCAGCTTTGTGTGACAGGAGAGAATAGCAGGCAGATTGCGTATCTAATGAGCCACACATATTGAAAATCCACAGCAATCTCTGGAATACATGTGGATTTGTCTAAAACTCTAAAATACGGCCTGGATGGTGTCCTGACTGCCAAAACCACAATGAATTCACTGTTACTGTCACTAATCTCCATGTATGTTACATATGGTTGACATTTTTCTTTAACTCTCATATTTTTTGCATGTGTGCCTATATAAATAGGGTAAGAGGGAGGCAAGGAGCAGGCAGACAAACAAACAACCGGCTGCCATGCACGACGTTCCCATTAGGCACCGGAAAATTAGTCCAAAGTGTGTTAGACAAATCTGCAGAGCCCCAAACAGCCCGTTTTTGAGTGTAGGTGAAGGCTAGGTCCACCCTGGGAATCCAGATGTGCCTCCACCCCGGGAACCCAGATGTTTAGGTGAAAGCATCCAGCCCGACGTCGGAAGGGTCGCTCCGAGCCCTGCAGAATCCAGTGGGAATCTCCAGGCATTTCAATGCGACACGGGGCACTTCATGCCCTTTGTGTGCTCCTCTGGGTCATTCGTCTAGAATATATATCTGCCTCGTCTGGAAGAATTTGAGATTCATAGGATATACGTTGCCTTGACTGTCCGACTGGAATATGAACCTTTGCAGAAGCAGGAATAAACCCCCTTTTATTAGCAGTGCAATATTACATGGGGCGCTGGCAGAAAAGTTGTATGTGAACTAAGAAATAATATTTCATGCATTCCTTCTTACTTTCTAGGCAAATTTATGCCAGATTTTATCCCACTGCAGCGTTACGAGCGGCACTGCTTATCTCTGTTTCAGTGCACTTCTACTAAACAGTAGGTCAGCTGAAAACTTTGTTTACCGCCTGAGGAGAAGCAAATAGTAGTCATGCATGGCTGGCAGGGGCTTGTGATATGATATATCCACTGCTGTTATATAGCTCATCATATAATTTAAGTCTACTGTAAACAGTCTATTTATGATACACATCCCTTTTGGCCATGCAAATTCCTTGGCTCAGGAGAACGGCATTACGGTTATGGGTATGTTCCTCCTACCAAGCAGCACTCACCGTTGGTAAGTGTTAATAACAAAGCAGATACAGTTTCCAAGGAGGAGAAGACCTTTCTTAATTTTCACTTTAAATAAACTCAACGAAATCTCATGCTAGGTATTTCTTTGATGGTTATTTCCCAGGAGATCCACTTGCTCCTCCTGCCTTTGTTTCAAGTCTAGCTGTTCCTAACAGGCTGTTCTCTTTGGACATCCTACAGCAATTTGCTTTTCTTCTCTGTTAAAGCTATAACCTCTCCGATGATGTTGTACTCACAGCAAAATGAGGATGTCAGCAGCTCTACTAAAGCACAGAAAACGCCACGGCCAAGGGCTATGGGGTTGGATGAGAAATTCTGCAGTCAAGAAAAAGCAGCCAGTCCCACCCCACTGAGGTCCCCAGGACTGTCCCGCCAAGGACCTTCCTTCTTGAGTTTCTCTCTTGCATCATATCATGGTTGTGACAGCTCACACCTCTATTTTGGGAAGAGCAACCCCTGAGCACTGCTACCCTGATGATACCCGATGCTGCACACAAGCCCACTCTTCCTAGTCTGTATGATAAACCATTCATGGTTTTTATTTGCCTCCTTTATATTTGCCATTGAGATTTTATAGAAGACACTCAAGCAGTCGTGCTTGAGCGGTCCACGGTATGGACCCAGGAGCAACCCCCTGGTTGTGTGCTGCACCTGATTTTGAACAATGAGACTGCAAGTACATCTGCCAAAGCCAAAGCTCCTGCTCTTTATCACTGAACCTTTTTTTAACTTTTCAAAGCTCAAGAAGAGCCCTTGGTTGTCTAAAGTCAACACTTCTCTTAAAAAGTCACGTGATGACTTTCCACGCATGCGCTAGGAGAGAGTAAATCTCAGAGGGTTGGGTCCTACCACTGACTCCTCAAAAATTATCCTTCCCTGACCTTTAACAGGCTTCTTTTCTAAAGTGATGTGTCGGCAGCAAAAGGCACTGGAAATCTTTGGAGTTTTTGCAGGTGCAGGAACGGCCCCAGCCCCGTCAAACAGAGAAAGGAGTGCCGTGTTCAGGAGAACAAGGACAGCATTATCCCAGGCACAACGTCAGGCTGAGGGGATGGGCAGTGGGGGAGTGGGTGTCATCTACTCTCCTTTTTGAATATACAGGATGGTTTTATAGTTCAGCATGTTTAAATAAGTTCCTACATCGTTGTTAGGTTGCCTGACCTGGAGTGGCAAACATCTGCAAGCCAAGAACAACGGCGATAGTGATACCGTCAAATATCTGTGCTGTGGTCAGATGGGGCACAAAATACATGGTATCCATGCTCTGGAAACTTTTAAAATCTTAAGCAGAGTGATGGGAGAAAAGAAAGAGCGGCGCTCCCACTTTTATTCCTGATGAACCACACCATTAGAGGAGCAGTTAAACAGTTTGCCGAAGGCCACAAAGAAAAGCTGTGGCGGAGCTGGAGAGGGACCCAACCTCTGCACATTTCCAGCCACGTGCTCTAACCAGTCCAGCGCTTTCTCCCAGCGAAGATTACCATATTCAATACTTCCCTAAGTACTTTTGAATAATTGTAACCACCACTTACTTTCATCTGAGTGGCTGCGAAAAGCTACATCATCCCTCGGTTTAATTTCTTTCCCCAAGAAGAATTGCATTTGAAAAGAACACGAGCAAGCCTGAACCTGCTAATTACACTACAGTACCGGGACGGAAAAAAGTCATATAAAGGTATTCCTGACGTTATATATGCTCATGTCAGTCAGGGCTTCTAAAGAGGAGGAAAAAAACAAAAAAAACAAAAAAAAGGACTGCAACTTGTTCAAAGCAGACCTTACAAAAACACAGCTGGTCTTTGGCTAGTGGTAGGTATTTTGTGGCCATTTCATGACTACAATAGTGGTTAAAATTTTAGTGGAAGTGCAGTAGGAGCAGGGGATTTGGTTTATCTTCCAAAAAGTGAGCTACAAGAAAAGCGTGAGGGAGGGATGGGTGTGAGAACCAGCTACCACCAACAGCTTCTTAGGGATCACACCACTGACCATCAGGGATGGATGAAATAAATCCTATACAACACCACATGTAAAACAAAACCAAACAAAAAAGGAAAGAAAAAAAAAGAAGAAAAAAAGACCCATAATGCACTTTTATTTTGCAGAGCCTCGATTGTAATAAACTCGCTCAAAACTTGCTCCCTTCTCCCCATCCATGCTGGGGCGCTACAGGAGAACAGATTTCAGCAGCCAGAAGAAGGGGCTGCATTCAGCAGCCTCCACCGGCCCATATGTTGGAAAGCCCAAAGCCCAGCGCTCAGAGACAACCCACAGTACTCATTAAATATCAGCAAAAAAATTATGGCAGGTATAGGTGTAATTTAAATCATTTAATGCCACGCAATTTATGCCAAATAACAAAGAAGGATATCGTTTGATGCCAGTTCTTCTGATTAATGTGATCACGCTTTACGTTTCTTTGGAGCTTCTCCTAATGAAGGGCAAGCAGAAATTCCACCCCCCCCTCCACTAAACATTTTCCAGCTCCGTTTTACTTTCTAGTCCTTTCCCTTGTAGCTCACATCATTCATTTTGCTGAGCAACTACATTCACTTCTATTAGGCAGCTATTAATTACCTAGCCCTAATGGCAAGGTGACAGTGCATCGCTTCACCATCAAGAAGAGCGGATCAGAAAGTTCATGAAGAACCGGGTTTTGAATAAAAATGAGGTTTTGTATCCACATCTTCTCCTCCTTGAGTGAATTGTGTATGGCATGAAGGACTCCCGTGCTGAAACGGCCAGGGCAGGGCTGGGATGTGATGGGAGGGCTGGTCCCTGGCTATTCAGGATGGTTGAAGGAATTGCTCTCTGTGCTGCCTGACCCGCACAGCTGGATGGGGATTGCTGTTGACAGGCATCCCAGGGAGAAGGGGAATAAGAAACGAAGAGGCAAGGAAACCCGAAGGTCCTCTGGAAAGGAAGGGAGGAAGCGGACTATCCTCTTCTCGTCACTTTCGGAGACAGATGTTCTCAATATCCTCAGCTCCGAAGGGTAGGAAGTGGTGAGCCCAACTGGAGGAGCTCGGGTACTCTTGGCAAGCAGCGCTGGGTTTGGGTGCTTTTTTTTTAAAAAAAAAAAAAAACTTTCTGAAGGACTCAAATGAATAGTGGTTTTAGTGGCGTTCAAATCTGTCCACGGCATCTTCCTATCTGCTTGAGGGATCTGCTTCCTCCCAGTGCCCGGGAGGAAGAACCCAGCCGAAGGAGGAGCAGAGGGGTTGCGTCTCGCAACCCAGCTCTGGACGAAGCTCAAGAAGACGCTCTGAAAACCCACACCTCAAACTGAGCCCTTCCACATTCCCCGAGCAGATGTTACAGGGCCCGACAGCCTCACACGCCTCTATTCATCCCCTACAAGCACTTTTCCTCTTTAAAGGCATCTGGGGTCTGCTCTGCCATCGCCGTGCAGGGATTTATGTACGTTGTTCCCATTAGCGTTAATGGTAGTTTAGACACACAGAGCAATTTCTCTCACACTTCAGGAAGAGAACGGAGCCTTCTGGATGAAAAGTTTGCTATTAAGGATTCTTAATACAATGGAAACATTCTGTCTCTTTTAATTGTAATTTACTTCTAAGTGTAACCGCTCTGGGTTGGGAAAACCAGGATTCAGTCCAATTCAATTACGCAATTCTTGCCACCTGGTAAGCCTTGTTATTTTATAAAGAGTACCGTAGTAGAACTGGCAGATTCATTCATGTTGGGAGTGTAAGCGCCGTACACTCTGTAATCACTGGCTCGTAAAGAAGAGCGCAGCGCGAGAGTCAACCGCTCAATTATAACACAATCTTTAAAACAGAATATGCAAAACTGGGAGGTGAGATTCATCCTTGGTTCAGCTGGTTCACCATTATAACTTCCCTGCCATCAACTTGAGGATCATCCAACCCGATTCCCACCCCCGCCACGGTGTGATCCATCAGCACCATCCTGCAGCCACCAGTGGATAAACCCCATTCAACAGGGCACTGGTGGGGCAGGGGATGCTAAATCACAGGGATGCTTGAAGAGTTTTAGTGGGTTAACACACGCTCACTCTGACTTCAAGCTAATAAAGCTGCAACGAGGTAATACAGGAGGATCACCCTCTGTGAGGGTGGTGAGACCCTGCAACAGGCTGCCCAAAGAAGTTGTGGATGCCCCATCCCTAGAAACGTTCAAGGCCAGGCTGGATGGGGCTTTGAGCAACCTGTTCTAGTGGGAGGAGGTGTCCCTGCCCATGGTGGGAGGGTTGGCACTTGATGATCTTTAAGGTCCCTTCCAACCATTCTATGATTCTATGAAAAGATGGTCCCAGCAACTGGGAATGTCCTCGTTAGCCCCAGCACACGGGCATCTGACAGATGATCAAAAAACCCTGCACCACCCTCTGTCCCCACAGGCTTATGAGCTTCCCCATACCCCGTCCCTGCTAAAAACCCCAAGCATCACTACACCTACCACCCACATCGACGACTCACATAAGCTCCCTCTTCACAGACACAGCAGCAGAGGCACATAAAAGGTATTTTTTGCAGCAAACAGGTATAGGAAAGCAGCAGAACTGGCCAGGAGAGCAGTTTTACCCTACCCACTTAAGCATCTAAGAGAAAAACTCCCCTTGCCTTCAGCAGCTTTGGCCTAAGCCCTGCCAATCCTCCATGCCCACAGCAGGCAGTGACCAGGAGTCAGATGTTCAAAGGAGATAGATCAGAGCGCAGGACCAGAACCTACCCAGGAGCACGGGAAGCTCCTCTAAACCAATGCCCCAAAGCTGTAACTGGAAGCTTAGTTGTGGTTTTTACTAAATAAATAACATCGAAACTTTATTTTGCAGTTCTCTTTCTCTGCATTTCTGCATTGCAAGATAAGGACCAAGAACCCAGGTGGACCAGTCAGCTCTGCCATGGGAGGACAGAGGGTCTCTCTGCCCATCATCACTATTGTCACTGCTGTCATTTGGCCTCTTGACACTGTTTTACAAGCCCTATGTCCCAGGAGGAAAACTTCCAGCCTCTACTGGATGTGATCTCCTCCCTGGTTCCCATCCCAGATGCAGTTTGCCCGTGTGAGCAACGAGAGGGATGAGGGACACCAGAGCCGGGCTTCACCAACTCTGTAAACGCTCCATGGACTCCCCACTTGACAGCTCTGCACCTCTGACAGCAAGAGCGGGATGTTTTGAAATCCTGCACCTTGTAAATAGGAGAAGCACAGCCCGATCATAAAAATGTAAAGTATTAATTAATAGTATAACTTCAGTTTGTATTCGAGCTCCGACATAATGAACCTGCCAATTTTGATTGCAAAGTGAAAACTCATCTCTTTATTTTGGACAAATAGGGTTAAGCTTCTTAAGCAATTCTTTGTTGTTTTGACTTCAACAATTTATGCAAATGAGATGTTAATTAGGGTAATTGTAACTTAAATTATGCTTGTGTAAACCTCTCCATTGGTAGGAAAGTGTGGGAATCCAGACAACTGGTATTTAAAGCAGCTGTACTAACTCACTTCTGAAAGCAAAGCATACCAAGATCACTTTCATGTCTTTACAATTTGTTTTTATGAGGTGATAACATTTTTACAAATACCATCATTTTTGCTTTTTTATATTGTAAGTGACAGTCTGACATTTTACAACTGGCTTATTGAAAACAAGAATTGAGCACTCTCGCTGTAACGGACATTAACTGCTCAATAGAGATTCACATGCTAATGAGGTGAGAGGGGCTCCAGAAAGTTTTGATAAATGCGACACACACTCTAACTAGCAGTGAATGTGAGTTGACAAAGAACATCTACACCAGGGTTCAATAACATGTAACCCTTTAAATTAATCATACTGGCAGTATTTAATAGAATGCACAACAATCTCTTTTCTGATGGCTATAAAGCAGAAGAAATGCAACGTCTCCACAAATGAAAGTTCCCACATTTCCCTCTTCACACTGCTACTTCCATTCGAACTTCTACAATTGTTAAAAAAAGGTAGTTACTGTAAATAACAAAGTAGGAGGCTTAATTGTTTCCTTCTTTTAAAGCAGGATGCTTTTCTTCACATCTATTTGTCTGGATTCCATTGAGCAAATACCCCTACCCGAAAGATTGATCATAAAAAGCATCACCGGTTGTGCTAGGAAGGAAATTTAAGGATATCATATAGCAGAGAGAGGCTTAAACAACCAGTTTTCAGCTGGTCTTTTTTTCAGCCCCACTTGGTGATTATTTTTCCCCCCGCTTTCACTAAACATAGCTTGGAGGAAAACACGCTGCGGCGCTTAATCAGAAGCAGAAAGTGAAGTCCAGGGGCTTCCTTCACACCAAACTCCCTGAGATTTGCTCCAACGAGAGGCAAAACTGGAACTTGAGCTCCCGCAGCAAAGTGGGGAAAGTGCAAAATTTATCATCCCTGTTGCCTTAGAAGTTTATTTTTTATTTTTCCCCTCTCCTGCCAGCCCCGACCCGACAAGGCCGACCGTTAGGCCGTGAGCTTGTGAGAGCCCAGGAAATAAAGTGCTGGAAGGCCGTTGCCCCCCGTGCTGTCCATTAAGGTGTTATTTCTTCCTAAAGTGACAATCCCCGATACCCTTTTTGGGTTTAGCCCGTTTTAATCTTGGCAGGAGAGTGTAAATCTGTGCGCACAGCAGCGCTGCAGCCTTGCTGGCTGTCAACATTTTGCCTCCGCCAATGCTTGAGAGGTATTCCTGTCATTTCGCTGGGGTAGGAGAGACTTCTCCGTCTGACATAGGAAAAGGGAAAAAAAAAAACAAACCACCAGCTCCCCAAAAGTGGTTTGCTACGTCAAAACGCTGGCAAATGAATGTGTTTCACTGCATTTGGGTCATTCAGGCCTGCTCCGGAAGCAAGGGGCTGTATGCAACACGAGGAGCCTGTTGCAGGCAACCTCACAGGCAGAAAAAATGGAAAATATCCACGAATGAACCCAGAAAAAAACCCCAAAATCATCTCCCCCATCGCTTTTGGACTTTAGGAGCTTAGCTCAGCACATTTTACATTGATGGGCAGCTCAGTGCCCATGCTCCCCGTGAGGTGTCGGGGGGATGCTCGGCTTCTCCCCCTGTAGAAATTGTGAGTTTGAGGGGAAAAAAAAAATCCAACAACAGGAACCAAAAAAATAAACCCACCCAAAAAAACCCAGCCCGAGCGAGCGGAGAAAGGCGTGCTGCAGTTCAGAAATGGCCATTTAGCCAAATTGCATACCTGTGCTGTGTCAGCTATATGGTAGATTCATCTCATTCCATTGGTCTAATGGATAGCAATTGAATTTAATTAGCAAAACTACTTTGACTTAGTCTCATACTGTGCTGAATGTAATGAAATCTTTCTCCTCTCTCTCTCTCTCCCTCTCTTCTTCTTCTTTTTTTTTTTTTTTTCTCTCCCCTCAAATAAAGAATGTCCTTAACTGCATTCCACCGTTAGAATATTAAAAGCTATATATGTTACTCCTAAGGACAGAGTACAGCCATCCCCTTTCACAGGCTTTAGATTTAGTTATCGTATTACATAACATAAAATAATTAAAAAGATACTTCGATAGTTACACACAGTATAAATTCAATTACCGCGATGTCTCCATTAAAAGCACTTTTATAGTATGAATAAAATGCAAATCCTCTTTATGGATCAATACCAGAAACATAATTCTAGGCTTCATCCTGCGAAGGAAGTTAGCCTTCATAAATCACCCTCTTAGATTAAAAAAAAAAAAAAAAGAAGTTTAAAAGATGCGTATTTGAAGGTAATTCTCTAAAGCAGACACGATGCTTCTATTTCTTCTGGGCTCATTTTTTTAGCAGCGAGGTCCAGGGGCTGTGCCTCCTGCTTTCACACACACCCTGCCAAAGGGAAGGATGCCGAGGAGAAGAAAAGCCAGTGGCAGCTCTGCCTGGGTCTGGATTTATTAAAACACCCCAGGTCTGGCGGCGAGAAGTTTGCAGCGACACATCCCATCCCATCCCATCCTGTCCTGTCACCCCCTACCCAAAATAAAGTGTAAAGAAATTCCTCGGGATGGTGTTCGGAGGGAATATTGCTACCCAGCCTAGCTTTTGCCTGGCCAGGCACAGCGAGACAAGTTCCTATGATTGATTATCCTGGTATCTCTGTATCTCTGACTTTGAACCATAACCTTTTTTTGCGCACAATGACAGTTGGGACCTACCATTTGCCATCTGTAGAGATGGTGGGGGAGAAAAGGACTTTGCTTACATTAATCAACCAATTAAGAACAGACTTAAACAAAACACTAAAGCGTAATAAAAAAATAAAAAACAAAACAAAACCTGACTGCTTAATAGCTTTCTACTTTTCATAGTTGCCTGCTGATGGGAGAAGAACCGCTCTGCCCAGCCCCTGCCAGGGACAGGGCTCCGGGGCTGGACACTACCCAATCTCAAATGAAGCTGAAGGCCCTCAGGACAGAGTCTCCTACGGTGAAAAAAAAAACAAAAACAAAAACAAAAACAAAAGTTTGGAACACAAGTTGTAAATCACAGCCCTACAAGGCGGCCAGGCTCTCCCGTCAACGGCGATCGCTACAGAATTATTTTCATGAGTGCAAAATTAGTAACTAATCAAAGACACAGATCACTGCTTCAGTAAGAATTAACCTTTTCTTGTCGAGGGATGCCACATATTCTGTCGCTGCCCCCTCCCTCGCGGTCGGCAGCACTTCCCGAAGGAGAGACTGCAAGAGCAGCTGAATAACCAAGGGTGGGCTCTGCTTCCAGCCACCCCGATGAGGCTCTGGAGATCCAGGCACTCAGCCCGAGCAACTCGGAAACAAATCCTGCTCTCAGGGAAGGTGGGTAAAACCACTTTTGTGCAAGCTGGCAGAGAAACCTGGCTTCCCGGCGTTGGGTTGGGTAAGCTTTGTGGCAAGGCATGCCCTGCATTGCGGAGGAGGAGGAGGGAGACCTCGGAAACTCATCCTCATTTATGTCTCTGGTTCATCAGGTCGTGTTGTTGGTGGCTGCTGGCAAGGCCAGGACCAAAGCGGGACTGGTACCACCAAGAGGTACCGTAGCAGCATCTCAAACACCTACTTACTTCTGCTGCCTCGAGGGTACCCACCAGTGAAGCTCTTAGAAGACTTCTTGGACTTGCCTACTATAGGGAAGCTATAAGAGGGCACCCCATCACGCTGCTAAAAATAAAACATTCACTAGAAGGAATGATCTCCGATGCAAGACATTCCACACATGCCCAGATATTGCTAAATTGTCCCTTTGCCATGACCCGCAGAAGAAACAGACTGTTTTCTTTACAAGAGGTGAGACCTATTTACAGACAAGGCGTACAAAAAGACCCCCACAAACTACTCAAGATTTGCTCAGCCAGGAAAAACGTTCAGGGCTAACTGCCATAAATAAGTTTTTGGGATATTTAATAATTGAAATTTGGACCACATATTGTAGAGGTTGGCCAAGGTGGTCCCTGCATCCTGGTGCTGTGTGTCTCTTTGTCTATTGTTCTTTTAATACATTACATCTGTAAAAAAGAAAAAAACAAAACTTGCAATCTACTTTGTACAATTACCGCACTGGAGTCCCGAGCAATCTATCAAGTTGTCATGCATTTTCCTCACATTAAACCTTTTTTTTTAAAAAAATAAAAATCTTTCTCTTTTTCCTACTTTTCAAGAAAACGCAGAAGAAAATTTACTTGGCCTCCCCAAAAAAGGTGCAGTGAAACACATCATTCATCAAGGAGTTTATGATACCATGTCAGGAGAGTAAATAGTCCCCAAGGTGGTGTGTTAAAGTTTTGGAAGGTTTGTAAACCAACAAAATTCAGAGCATCGATAAAACTGCAAACAACATGGATTTGGAAAAAATCCCCTCTGGGCAGGTTTTTCTTACGAGGGTTTGCTGAACCCCCTTCTTGCAGCACTTGAAGCCTCCCCTGAAATGGGATGCTGAGGTTACGGGTGGTCTGTGTCCTCTGAGGAGGGGACAATGACACGGCTGGGGCTCACCAGGTGGCCAGACACTGGGCTGGGTTGCGGAAAAGTGTGGCGTTACCGAAGGCTACTTCTTGTTAAGGAAAGTGCTTTTATCTATTGATGGTGCCCAGAAACAGGAACACGAAGCAACGGGTGGGTGAGAGGGAAGGTGAAGGGAAACCGGGAATTATTTCAGCCGGAAACTGGATGAAACGTTGGAGAGAGATTATTTTGCCTGTTAGTTTAAAAACTCTACTCTTTGAGGTTTGCTACTTTAGAGCACTGTGCAGAAGTGCACGAGTTTTGCCTTAATTTCCATTAGCCACCAATAAATGAGCTCCGTGATAAGGGATGTGATAAAGCTCTGCTAAGGATGGGAAAGACGGGGGTCCCTCTCCTATGAATTATAGGGGAAAATTTTATCTCTGACTTCCTCCTTCCCCCTCTTTCCTCCATCACCTCCTCCAAAAGATGCTCCTGTGGGGCAAGAAGAGCTCCTGCATCCCCCAGGACCCCCAGATGCTATGGTCAGGCATTGGTCACTGGGTACCACCACCTTCAGGACCATAAGCTCATTTAAGATAAAGGCAAAAAGCCGAATTATTTGCTTTCCACAGTTTCAAAACGCTGAAGCCTCGGTTCCCGAACCCAGCTCACGGCACCGGTCCCACTTCTTGCAAAACAAAGAAATCTCTTTAGGCTCCAGGAAACCCCACGTGTTACCGCAACGCATTCGAGCCCGATTGCATTTGTGGTATTGTCAGGTCTTTAGGATGATCCCATGCCATTCCCAATGTAGGGAAAACCGTGTGCTTAATTATCTTCTTTAATAATTCCACAGTATGTGATTTATTAAGCAGACTCCTTATTTGTAAACAAAATCAGAGCCCCAAATTTGCAAAGATAGTCGCACTTCCTGGCTAAATAAGAGGCAGACAAAGAGCCCTAATGATGCACCAAAAACGCTCACCAAAAATGTACTCTTTAAAAAGATCACCAATTTAATGCTTTTTGTATTTCATTTATCAGCCATGTAGTCATCATTCCCCTCCCTACCACCATCTGTACACACTTTCCCAATAGACCATCACAGCTGTCCCGTTTCTCACACAAACAGTACCTTTTATATGCTTCCCAACTGTTTTTAATAACTGTTCTGTGTACAGCACTGTACTTCCTTTGTTTTCTTTTTTTTTTCCCTCCCTTTTTTTGTTTTTTTTTTTTAAATATGAAGAAGAGATATAATCCAAACAAACAGGTCATCAGTAGGGAAAGGCTATTAAAATGTTAAAAAGGCCTCCATGGCCACTGACCCGTCCTCCAGCCGCCTTGGCGCGGAGCTGGAAAGTTCCCTGGAGAAGTTGCTAAGGTAGAAGCTTCTTCAAAAAATGACGTACATGAGCAAGGCTGTCTGAGAAATCCTTCATCCCTTTTAATGAGGGAATATTATTAGTATTAGACACTGCTTGTGCAACCAGAGAAAAGTTTTCTGAAGCTTTCAAAGCACATTTACCGACTCAAAGGTAGGGTTGCCCCGTATTACAGAATGTGGGGAATGAAAAGACCCATTCTTGTGTCAAACTGACTCATTTCACTCTTTCCAAACATCCTGTGCATCCTGATTTTGCATCTCCGACGCTCACACCTTCCCTACACCCTCCCCTGCTGCCGGGACCCCGAACCATGCAGGGATGAAGCCACCAAGCAGCTGAAGATAACTCAACCCCAAGTCACTTGCAAAGGACAACATCAGGAAGAGATCTAGCCAGGAAAGGGCAGAAAAACTGGACTTTCTCAGTGACCCAAAACCTGCCCTACCAACAGGTCATTCAGGAATGAAAACTATGTACTGATTTTTCCCTAGGGTAATGGCCACGGCATGCCAGGATGGGATGGGGACCCTGCTTGTACCACCCTCGTCCCACAGACGGCTTCACCTCTGCTCACTGCTGACACACTGCTCACTTCTTCACAAAAGAGTTTATTACTGAAGTTTCTGCACGGGAAAACAACCCATTTGCTCTCAGTTCCCATCTTCATGTTGACCTCCAGCTTTTGAGCAGAAAGAGAAGCAAAGTCCATGTTTAAATTCGGCACTGAGCATATTATTTTGCTTAAGTATCATGCTCATGTACCCATATTATGACCACCAGACACCTTGAAGATGCGCTCGTGAGACCTAAGTGTGCATCCCCGAACAGCACTGAGCTCCCTGGGCTGGGTGTTTGTAACTGCATCTGCCTAGGAAGAACCTAAACCTAAATCAGAGCTGAAGTCGATGTCCTTCTTTACAGACGGGGGGAAAAAATTAACAAAAAAACCCAACTGTGTGTGTCTTGACCACAAAAATCCCACTTCTCAGCTGACTGCCCTGTGTTTTTCCCAACTTTTCCAGCAATACCCAACCTACGCTCGCAAGGGTTCGGCCGCTGTTGAGGGCTGATCCTCCCACAGCCAGACGAGCCGTTCGCGAGGCTTTCAAAGCAAAGGTTTACTTTCTAGCTGAGAGTACAACTACTTTCTACTTTTTTAAGCACGGAAACAAACGTAAATAGGTTTGTTGGCTATTTTTAATGAAGTCCTCAATGGCGTCAGGAAAAGTCCTCCTCGTCAGACAATGAAAGCATTGCAGTGGCTATCCTCCCTAAAAGGGATCCCAACAATAGCTGGGCTTTAGAAAAGCATCCCGATACAAAGAATTCATTCTTCTGATTTACTTGAAACTACATTGCCTTAAGAGAAGAAAGAAAAAAAAAAGAAGAAAGAAAAAAAGAACTGATTTAAATTTAAATTTTGCTCTAAGTTTCTATCATTTGGCTGTTTTCTTCTGTATTGAATTAAAACTGTACTGGGTAAAGAGGTCAGACAAAATTTCTAGCGAGTCTCTTCAGGATGAAATCTGACTGACAACGTATTTCTGCATTAAAATCTCCAGTAAGAGTTCATCTTGACAACAAACATAGCAACTAACTTGTTTTTCGACACCTTTACAGGGGTGCATCCCTGTTCTCTCTGTGCATTACAAGGTATTTTGCAACAACACCCGTTGGCTTTAAGCACAGAAGCAGTAATTTAACCAGACACGATGCTTATTACGAAGCTCGGGCAGCTCATTATCTGTACCTCACACACAAGACTAAATCCACAGAAGCAGAAAAATATGACGTAAAGGAGGGCATCCCAACACTTTGCATTTAGTTCTTTGCCCCTTCTTTCTCCTGAAGCCTTCAGTGGGTTGTGCACAGCCTCTGCCCTCACCCAGCAAACCTTCCCTTTGCCAAGCACTCCGGTCTCTCCCTATGGAATATTTCTCTCCAGTTTGCATTTTGGACCTAGCGATGATCCCCGCAGCAGGTTTCCTGGGCTGAGGAATACTCCTGCTCTCCCATCAGACATTATTTAACATGGGATGGCAGTGGCTGGGATGAGAAGGGAGACACACGGCACAGAGGATGGCGTAGAGCATGTCTAGATGCTATGAACATGTTATTAATATGACAAATGCATGAAACTGAGGAGAAAGAAAACACTATCTATGCTTCTGTGGTCAGGGCAAAGCACCTGGTGGTAGGCCTGGAGGATTTGCTGTCACCTGCAGCTCTCGTGGACAATGCCACATTAGTTTTACGTCCCATGGAAGGTGTGCTCCATCCCTACACATGCTGCAAGTCAAGCCCGGAGCCCATGTATCACTGGTTGGGGTCTCAGGCAGCACAAATTCACCAGTGCCACCAGCCAGCTCCCTGCGGCACCACAGAAAGCCAGAGATGGACACAACCTCCCATGGAGTGTGTGCACCAGGTGTGTAAGATGGGCAGGAGAAATCTACTGACTGGTTCTTCCCAGGTAGCAGTGAGGGCTTCCTGCTGGTGTCCTGCTGGAGGAGACCTTGGTGATACACCCTCCTTTGATGTTTTTAAACAACCTTTTTCCATCATTGTACAACTCATGGTGCTATGGGCTTTATCTCATCTACCAAAGAGCCACCAGGTACCACGCTCGCACGGATCACTCCAGCACAACTGGCCCAATAACCCAGCCTTGGACACCCACCAACCCCATGATAATTTTGAGCTTCACCACAGATATATCTCACCCCAAAACATGAACATGCTGAAACATCCAATCATGTTCTGGCACGCATGCAGGAGGGAAAAAAAAAAGCCCATGGCAACAAAGACGACAGCTTGCCAATGGCAGCTGCTGCACACACACACAAAATTAAACTATATTCTTCTGAAAAGGGATATTATTATGGCATTTGTTTCCCCTCACCCATCACCCTCACCCATTCCTTCATAAAATAGGGGGGGGGGAATATCAACACACATCAAACACCGAGAGAGATGGGCAAAGCAAGAGTGAGAGGTGCTGCCCTGAGGAGGGACGGGATGGAGAACCTGGGGTTTAACTGGAGACCCAACTGGGTACATTGGGGGTTGGATGCAGGGCATCACCCTGAAACATCGGCTCACTTATGGCACTCGTACGGCACACAGAAGTAAAACATCCAGCCATTCTATCGCGGGAGGCCTGCGGATGCTGAATTGCTTCAAGTTTGGTCAAGCCAGCCCTTGGCTACAACACAAATCTGCAAACACAGGCTTTGAAACGTTAAATAATGCCCGGTTTTGCTTCCTTTCCCTGGTACGGACCTGCCCGCTGCCTCCCGTGCTGCTATGCAGCACACGAGATGATAGCCGTCTCCTCACTTGTGAAGATAAATGTCATATCGGACCTCTGACATCATGTATTCTCCAAGTAATTATTTTTGATATCGTAAGAGTTGTACAGGGTGCACAATAAAATTAAAAAGTAGAAAGCAAGGTTAATAAGATTATCGTGTTGGTATAATAGGTAATGCATTTTGCAGTATATCCTTAAATCTGCCCTCTCAAAACATAATTAAATAACTGTGATTTATATTTTAAAGGAACGCAGACATGCAGTGTATCCTCCTACCCACATATGCTAATTGCTTTCAGGCCCTAAAAATCACACAGTTGTTTGCAGCTTTTTAATCCTCATGTGTAAATAACCCGACTCAGGTCCAAGTTATGAACAATAAAGTCCAGGAAACTTTCAGAATAGCCTGTCATTAAACCCGTCTTGATTTTATCTCGCTAATCTAATGGCACTGATGTGTACCGAAGCCTGCAGGAAAGGAGGAACGACTCCCCGGGGGCCTTCGCACCGACCCGAGAGCCAACGTGCCGGCTTGCCCAGACACCGGGATGGCACTCAGGCCGGGAGGGTGGACATCAAGGACCTAGAGAAGGGAGCAAGACTCCCTTGTGGGAGGAACCTATGGATGGATAAGCTCAGGATAACCTCTCCTGGGTCTTGCTGAGGGGGTCTGAAGGCACCGTGGTGGTGCGGGGACTCTGGGCATCGTATGCCAACACGTATGTGCCTTGGCTGTAGGCAAGGCTCCACTGCGCCGCTCTCCATTTTGGACTCACACGTGAGAGCCTGGCACACAAAATGGAGGCCCTGGTGTATTATTTTTTTATTAAGACAACGGCTGCAAATCCAGCCCCAAATCCATCCTCTCCACGGCGGCCACGTCCTCCTCCTCCGTGTCAAGCATCGACAGAGACATGCTAGCTAGAAATACCTCCAAAAAATACGTATAAATACACTGTTATCTCTTCTAACCGTGATGAGGGGATGGGCCGGGGCGCTGGCCTTGCGACTGGGGACAAATCATTGCAAACCCCCCCAAAAAATCTTGCTGGGATAACGCTGCCCCACATTTTATGGGGACTGCGACCCACCCGCTGACCCCAGCTGGACTTTTTGGTGGCCACCGTTAAGGCAGGTGATAATTAACAAAAACCAAAAATACGAAACGAACGGAGGGCCATCACGTGAACGGAAAAAACGAAGCAAGCAAAACGAATTTCAGTTCGCCGACCGCTCTTATCTACCAAGAGCCCTCTCACTGTCGTAAGGAAACCTTCAGGGTCGGCTGCTGTTGGGAGGCTAAAATAATTTGCCCGGAATTTACAGCCTGTAATTTAATCAGCAGCTCCAGCCCTTTGCCTGTGCAGGAGGAAGCACGGCCAGAGACGGACCTGCGGCTCCCAGCAAGGATGCCCCAAAAGCCAACCCACCAGGGACAACAGTCCCCCAGCCCTGGAGGGTCCAACTTTGGGATGTACACAATTAAGTGCACGATTTTGGGGAAGGGTTGAGGGTTCAAGGAGCAGCAGCTGGGGTTTGTTGGGTGGTTGTGAAAGCATCAGCCGGTGCCTGAATCCAAAGCATCGAGGGGAGGAGGAGGAGCCGTGAAGAAGCTCAAGGCATGGAAAGCAAGGAATACCCTTTTCCTTCACATCCAAACGGGGAGAAAATACATAATTGTAATAATAAATAACGGGTTTTATGAACAATTAGGTTTCCACTGTCTCTTTGAAGGGTTTGAAAAGCTGACACGATGTTTTGGGTTCTCCAGATTCAGCTTTGAGGCCTCAACCAAGAGAAACATTCAGCCCCGCTGTGTACAGCAGTGACCACAACAAAGATTGTGGTTTCTCCCACACTCGCCTTAAATAGATCTAAATTAATGCTATTCATCATTGGGTGGAAAAGAAGGGAAATATAAAAGTGCAGTCGCTTGTAGACAAGCCAGCAGCGTTGGGCAACTTTCTTACCACTCAAAGGCTTCTCCTGCTCCTGCACCTCGAAGCCTGTCGGGGCAGGGAGGTATGGAAATAACGCGCCCTTATACCAGCCGAACCCATCACCTGGAAAACATCCTGGGCACACGAAATACGTCTTTATCCCCGTGTTTATTTGTTGTTGCCGTTGTTGTTGTTGGAGAAAGGGGAAAGCTAAACCACATGACTGAACTCCTGCCAGGGGTTCGTGATAGAGCAGACCGTCCCGAGTGCCGCACCAGTTAGTATCTGAATTATCACGGATACTCACCGGCTCAGTTACAACCGCACCGGGAGAACAGTTGTCCCACCTAAATCCTGCCTTCTGTCACCTACCACCCTGCCCATGGCTGGTCTTGCTCCCTGGAGCAGAGAGCATCGGTAGATGGAGATATCTTTCCATGCCATGCAGGGTGTGCAGATCACCACCTCCCGTGCATACCCGCGATAGGCGGCCACGGGACATTTTGGGGTGTCGGGGAGCCGTAGCTGCCCTCTCCCCAGGGAGATACAGACCCAGGCTACCCACCACTGCCTTTTCTCAGGCACCTTTCACAAGGCTAAACCAATGCAAAACCTGACTTCTCCTGGTATTCCTCGAGGGCATCTTCATTTCACTTTATCCTTCAAAACCATAGACGTCTCATTATGACAAAAATTAATGGAGAAAAAAAATCCCAAAACTATGAGCCCCCAGACATTAAAATCTCAGCTGAACACTGAACTCCTCAGGAGCCCTGTACAGGGAAAGCGTGTGAAATACCTGGTGTGAAGCCACACGAGTATTTTTTTTTGTAAATGTAATCTGCCTGTAGAACTGTTTAGGGACTATTAACATCACCAGCTAAACTTTAAGGACCATTTTGAACACATGCTGGAAGAGCAACGGGCTGGAAGGAGGTTTTCCAGAGCCTTATATAGGGAGAGAACGTCATGGATGCTTTAAAAGCCTTCAGACACGTGTGAAAACGACATATATATTACATATTATCTCCACAGAACAAACACCATTTGAAACGTGCCCCTTTTTAACTGCTATTACGAGCTGCCTAAAGAGCATTTTGGAGAGAAACTTGGGAGGAAAGGAGGAGAAGAAGGGAAAGAAAAAAAAAAAAAGCCCACTGATCTTACACCTGCTCTTTAGCAGTGGGAAGTGGGTTCTCAATCTGTTAACATGACCATCTGGCCAATCTGCATATCACGGCTATCTGGATTACTGTACGATGGAATGACAATAACGTAGCCCAAACAAAAGTAAAAATGCATCAAAAACTAAACAGCAGCGCGAGCCCTTTTGATTTCAAATTAAATAATAAACGCGGCATCACAGCAAAAGCGAGAAAAGTCGGCTAAATAATTAAAAAATCAGCCTTGGCTACGGCGTAATTAAGTAAACAATATGGTGTGCGTGTTCCTATAGGAGCCGGTGATAGTTTCCACTGGTGAATAGCTCCACTTTTCCGAAGCAGCTCTCAGGAGTTGAGGATGCTGCGACAGCTCTTTGGGTGATGTACGGCATGGCCAGGACACCCCTCGCATCCCTGCGACGTGCCGAACCGGCCGTGGCTATTAGCAGGATTAATGCAGCAGCAATCAATACCAATCGTGCTAAAAGATTACACCAGGCACAGCCTCATGTACCTTTCGGACTCCCTGAGGAAGATTTTGGCTACCTGCAACCCGTTGTCTACACTAACCAACCTCTGGGTTATTCCCACCGATGCCTCTTTGCGGTGGTCCCAGTAGAAACGTTTTAAATCCGTCGCTGGGGACGTAAAAATGGGTCTGCTTAAAAGTTCAAGGTCGTGTGCTATATGCTATTGCCCAGGCAATCACCCACGGAGCGTATTTAGATGCTAAGCAAATTTTTGTAGTCAGAAATAAGGGTGACTTCTTGCCTCTCCGCTGGCTCCTACCCTGAACGTGAACACACAAAAAAACGAGCTCACGTAACTAAAGCCCTCTCCCCAGATTTTTTTTTCCTTAAATTTGGGGATTTTTCAATGTCCTTCCGAAAGATTAAAAGATTTTCTCTGCCACAAATACCTCGCTAGCTTAAATTCTCGCCCGAAGCGCATAATGATGGCCGTCCCAAATAAATAGATAAATTTAAAAAAAACCCCAAAATCGGGCATTCCAGCATCGCCTCCTGGCCTGCCATCCAGCTTCATCCACGGGAGAAGTCTCTAAAAAACTGTGACCTCTCACAAAATTTAACTACTTCCATTGCGAATCTATTCTCCAATCCGATCACATTAGCAGAAGGAACTCCAAAGCAGTAAAAAACTCCAGAAAGTTCTCGGTTGAGTGCCTACTAATGAACAAAGGTTAACTTTATCTAAAAGGTCAAATGCCTGGTGGCTAAGGTTGTGACCTTAACAACTTAAATTGTGACCTTGCCACGTGCCTAGTATATTGTAGATTCTGATACAGATCATCTGGTAAAGGACCGGTCATAAATTAGCTTTACTGTTCGACTCCCACAAAGAAAACGGTTTGCCACAATGGTTTCCAACTTGTCATTTGATACAAGCGCAGAATAAGTGAAAACTAAAAAGCGAACCCAAGTTCAGGGTATGAAAACGCCGCCTGCTTTTAGTTAAGCAGATTAGAAACTGCAAACTGAGAGCAACACTCTAGATTTCAATACATTTTTTGGTCAACCTCTAATTCACAAAACACCGATCTTACTTCCCTTTTTTTTTTTTCCTCTTCAAACAAAAATGACATGTAGTTTGTCCATTTGCATATTTTTGTTTTCTCTTGCTAGCCAGTTCTAAAAGAGAATAATTGATTTCAGTAGCTTTGTAAGAAGCACTATTTAAATCTGCGCACATGTGTTCCCTTACAGATGATAGTGCCTACTGAAGAAAAAGCGTGGATTCAAAGCAATAATTATTGTACATGTTTAGAAGGAAAGGGACATCTCGCTGCCGAAGTCATCTTGAATAAGGGCACCTTGGAAGAGAATAATCCCGCCCTCCCCAAAAAAGAAGACTGAGAGTGGGAAAAAAAGCCCAAGAAAAAGAGAAGCGAGCACTGTGGGTGAAAAGGTCACAATGGTTTTGGCACGTATCTTCAAGCACGTTTCGGAGTCTGTGCCTCCTGCCAATACTGGCAACTTCTCAAAACTTTTAAGGAGGTAAAAACATTGTTTAGTGTTTACAAATCTTCTGTACTATAGCAGATGCTTGTCAAACCCGCTATATGTAAGTTGACCAGCCTACCTAATATTCGCGCTGGCGACTTCCCTCTGATAAACAAGCAAGTCCATACATTTGGGGCGCGAGGTCTGATGGAGTTTGAGACAAAGGACCCTTAATTTTTTTTTTTTCTCTCTTTTTTTTTTTTTCCTCTTTCCCCCTTTTGTAATTTTCCTGTTGCGCACCCGGCACAAGCTGCCATTACTGCGGGTCTGCGGGAACCAATGGCTGTCAACTTGGCCAATGTTCAGGTGTAACAAAGACTGCTGGGATACATCAGAGGGGGGGAAAAAAAAGGGAAAAAAGGGGAGAAAAAGATTAAAAAAAATAAAAACGAAGAAAAAAGGTAGCCTATAGGCGAGGTTTTGGCTATACAGACGGCGACTGTGCTATGCTACCTCCTAAAAAAATTCATTTTGTCCCCTTTCCCCGGTGAGGTTGAGCGGGGAATACGCCAGCACACGCTACTGCATTAGGAGCACAATGCCATGCGTGCAATCAGCAAACAACGGCCGAAAACATGGAGCAGTGTGCTCTGCACCCGCGCCGTACTGCTTACACAAACCCCCCAAATCTAACCCCCTTCTCCCCCTCCAAAAAAAATTAAAAAAAAAACCACCAAAACCAACCAAACCTCCCAAAAAAAACCCACCCCACAAGCCTCTCGCTAACTTTCGGCGGCGAACATCTAGTCAGAAGAAACGATTAGTGTGATTGCTGCCTGTTGAGGGTGAAGGCAGAACTAAATAAGAGTTCGCTATCAAGGCTACTGTTTGCCAACAGCCTGCCGATAAGATGGTGTATCCCTAATCACAACACCCAACTTTTACAACGTCTATCGCCCGACTGTTACAACAGGACCCCTTTGAGCTCCCCGGAGTTCTTGCAACCTTGGGTTTGGTCCTTTTCTCCCCATCCCACCCATTTTGCGACCCTAGATGGCTGCGAAACCAAGACCGTTGGTTTCGATTAAGCAACTTTTCGTACTCTGCAAAGGCTGCTTTTCATTTGGGAAACACAATACGGGCCACTATTTACCGGCACCGCGCTATATATAAATCGAAATCATAAAAATCTGTGCGCTGTTTAGTGCTACGTAGCAATTTCCAGCCTTGGGTATCACAGCTCATCAGCAAAACTCATCACCCTGAGGAGGAAACTGAGGCAGACAAAAGGGATGCGAGTTGCCGGTGTCGGAAAAAGAAGGAACCCACAACACCCCAACTTCTCTTTGGTTAGCCGTTAACCGATAACCCTTCCTTCGTTATGCCTCATAATAAATCGCAGGGTAAATAAGTAATTTCCCACAATATTTGTCTACCTCGTCATCGCCATAAACGTGCAAGACGATTCACCAGACCGCACCAAAAGCGCAAAGGCAATTTTCACAGCTTATCTGGAGCAAATACCGCCAGGACACTCTAAAGTTATTCCCGGACTGGGATCGTACCCATAAAAAAAACAACAAACCAACAGGCAACACTGCCTTATCCCAACAACTGCTGCTGGGACTCGGTGCAGGGAAAAAAAAAACAACTTTGGGGAAGCCAAAACTTTCTGCAAAAACCTTCCAGAAGAAGGTGGCCTTGGAAACGCAGGCTCCCGGGGCTGTAATTCGCTCAGTTTTCTTAACGATACATATTGATATAGAAATGTTTTCTACCGCTACGATTCCTCTCCCTTCTGCTGCTCTTTATTTTTATCTTTTTTCCCCCCAGCCCCTCAACTTTGCAAGTCAGGCTGAAAACCTGAGGGATGGGGACGGGGACAGGACCTACATACGCTATCCACGAAAAACCAGGGCCTAGCACTTCACAGGCCCACATTTTTCTGCGATATAATCACCGGGGAGAACTACAATAGCGTATTATTTTATCCACTCAACCTACTACTACACATCCAGTCGCTCCCCGGGCAGGGTTGTACTTTTCCGCTCGAGTTACAAGAGATCCCAAGGTTTTTTCCCTATTTTTCATCACACCTAAAGACACCTCAGCACCTACCCCCCCACCACACCACCACCTTCTCCCTCCCTCCATAAACACAATATTATTGAGCGGGAATTCGTTTCAAGGCCCGCTCGACTTCTGGGTGTATAAACTGCAATATTTCGGGGCGGTTTAAAACAACATCTCCCTTTCCCCACAGGATTCCTCGGGGTTTTGTTTCGTGGTCACTCAGACCTGATGGTCTGGGGAATTTTTTACCATCGAGGGATTGTCTTCCCCGCTCCCTCTGAGCCTAATCCTGTGGGATTTGCGCTCCCCATCCCACCTCTGCGGGCTGAGGATGGGATACTCCTGACCCACAGGCCTTGGGCCTTCCCAGACTACTTTGTGCATAACATAGACAACTTTTATTATTATTAATTATTACTTTTAAATTAAAATCTATCTGCTTTCCCCTCAAGAAATCAGGATAAAGGAAGCCACGTCCAGCTGCGATCCCTCCTCGAACAACATTTAGGATAACACCTGTAAAGGATGCCCGAAACGCCCTTAACCCCAGGATAAACGAGAGCCGCTTTTAAGCAGCTGTACCTTAAAAAAACAAACCATAAAAACATCAAAACATTAAAATAAAAAAGGAGGTGGGGTGTTTTGGCCCTCCCCTCACAACCAGCGTCCCCCCAACTCCCTCCCCGTTCATGCAACCGCCGCCAGGCCACGGCACCCGGCCCGCAGATAAACTGAAATAAAATATAATATAAAAACAAATAAATAAATTTAAAAAAAAAGTTGAAGAAAGTGGTAGAGAAAGGCACTTACCTGCTGCGTGCACAAAGTATGCCAAATATAAATCGAGTTCCTTAACAGAAACTCCTATATGGTGGGGCTGTACGCACAGCCCGGGGTTAGAGCACTGTGGGGACTTTACAAGGCGCTCGCCATCAGTACTTTCGAGCGGAATACCTTTAAATAAAATCACCATAACAAGGTCCAACCTCCAGACCTTATCTGCCTGGCGAAGGCAGTCAATTCTTCTCATCTTGCCCTTCTGGTCTGGATTGGAAAGAACGCAACACGGAGGCTTTTTTCCTGTGACTGTGAGAACAAAATCCTCCCGAAATTCAGGCCTGATATCTTTCCGGAGCTTTGCCAGAAGTCTGGATGCCCATTTTTGCTTTACCTCGGGTTTTTCACTTAGCAGTTCGTCCTTCACGGCTCTCTCTTCCTCTTTAGACATGCGTTTTTCATGTTTTTTGAAGTATTTTCTTTTTCGGGCTTGCAGGTTGAACCACGTGTATGCAAACGCTCGGACGTGAGGCAGAAGTGCTTCAATGAAGGGATGAAATTCATCCTGAAAAAGTTACAGAGAGAAGGGTCCATGTCACCGAAACCATCCACAAATAAAGCCTCCAGAAAAAGGGGGCTCGCCAGCAGGGTGAGGATGAGGAGGGTGCTTCTCTGTTTTTTAGGGGCTGGGGGACAGGGACATCTCACTGGCAGACCCCGACCTCGCTTCACCTCACACCCACCCAAAATCTACCCCCCTCCAGCTCCCAAAAAACGGGGTCCAACTTCAAACCAAGCAGCCAGGAGGAGAGGGGTACGAAGAGGGGACCCCTTCCATGGCATCATAGAATTGTCAGAGTTGGAAAGGACCTCGAGAGATGATCTAGTCCAACTCCAAATCTTTTTTTGGGGGGGAAGTGATGTTTTTTTTTTAAGAGGAAAAATAAAAATAAAAAGGACAGAATGAGTTAAAAAGCTTAAAAATCCCTCAGCGAGTCCACTTGCGGAGCCGGTATCTCCCCGTGCTCTCTCCCTGACCCCGCTGCTTGCGGTGTAGCCAGTGTATGCCCGCCAATTTGGCAAATCCTAAACATTTGGATGCCAATCAATGTTTGTATGGGGAAGTCTAAAGTATAGTAAAACTTTCCCTAAGATATATTTGGAAATAGCAGCAGGCAGTATAGTAAAATGCCAAGATAGCTGCACACACAAATACAATGAAGGGTAGTTTTCTTCCCCGTTTCCTAAACGGCGACGGGAGCAGAAAGTAAGGCAGTCGATTTATCCCTAACTCTAAAAATCCTAGAAAAAGCAAGTCTCACGCTTTTTTAAAAAAAAAAAAAAAAAAAAATAAAGTTTTGTTTACATTTAGTCAAAAATTAAAAAAAAAAACCTTTCCCCTCTGATAGCCGGATGCATTAGGACAAGCTGAACTCAGAGCCTTTATAGAAAATAAAAAAGAAACAGGAAAAAAAAAATATCAAGAAATGTAGTAACAGGAAAACAGCACGACCAGTGCGAATACGCAAAGAATTATTAATTATTTTTTTCCCTTTACACGTTGCGTCGTGTTTTCAAGTATTTCAAAAGAAATGCCCTACTCGGAAAGTTAGTTTGGCCATCCAGAGACACTGCTTGCTTTGTGTGATGAGGAGTTAAAGATCCCCACTCTTCCTTGACAGAGAAAGAACCACGATAAAAATTATGCTGACAATTTAGAAAAAAAAAAAAAGCACAAAAGACCCCCTGGTTTTATTAAAAATAAATAAATATATTAATTAATATATATATATATATAGTCAAAAAGTACTACATAAATCAGCCAGAGAGCTCAAAAACATAATTATAACACAGTGGGACCATGCTTTAGGGTTTTCTCTGAATAAATGAATGACCGAAGTATGGGGCTGCATGTAGAAATGTATATAGTCCGTGGGGGCCTGATCCAGCACGGCGTGCTGGGGATGTCCCTGCTGCCAGGGGCCGGGATCCTCCTTCTCTCAGGATTGGGCCCTCCAGGAGGGGGGAAAAAATAAAAGTAATTTGTGCAACGTTTTTCCCCAGCATGAGAAAAGCCACCCGCTGCCTGCCCTTGCAAGGCAGCACTGGGGATTTTTCAGGTTAACTAACTTTTTCCTTTTTTTTTTTTTTTTAATTATTGTCATCATCCCATGGAGCACGTTTCCTACCCAAAATCATTTCAGGTCGTGCAAATATTGTTATTCCAAGAGACGTCTTACTTCCTTTCGACACCTTACTTTAACTTGCACTTTCTTTCCCCAAAAAATAAAATAATCAGGAAACGATGAGAAATCAATAGCAGAAATATCTATCAGCAAAATCCTGTCGTAATTCACCACCTGCTGACTTCCCAAAAGCTTTCCTTGCACTTATTCTGAGTGGCCCCTGAACTGTAAATACTTAAATCTATAGGTAATACCACGGCATTTATTTTTATTTTAAAGGCAGATTATGCAAAACTACCCAAAGCAGCACAATATATTTCATTATAGCGCAGCAGAGCGGCAGTAATCGCAAGTACTAGGAATGATCATTAGAATATAAGCAGGTAAAATAAAATAAATCACTCCAATGATTGGCACATTCCTCTTTTTTGGGGTTTTTGTGGTTTGTTTTTTTGTCTCCTCCCCCCCCCCTCCTCTACTGGAAAAGATTGTAGTTTCAAATTTCAATAAAGTTTAAAAAACATTAAAAAAAATAAAAAGATTGCTGCGAGTTTGGAGTCGGCAGATTCAAAAAGTGAGAGGAGGCACAATCCCAGCACATGGAGCTGCTCTCACCCACCAGAAACAGCTCTCGGGGAGGGAGGGAGGGAGGGAGAAGAGGAGGAAAAAAAAATAAATCAAAAAAAATCAAAATAAAAATACAAAACCTACAGGTCCCTACAAGCTATTTTTAAAAAAATAATAACAACAACAATGTCTCTCTTCTGATCCCTCCCGTCCTTCCCCACTCAGGGGAGAGTAGAGAAGGGGGGGGGGAAAGAATAATAATAATAAAAAACAAATAGGCCTTTTGTCAAGTGGAAGTTTTATCTGGGAAGGTACACACAGCACAGGCTCCACAGCCCCACAACGAGCCAGGGGAGCGCTTCCAGCCTCCCTGGTTTCCGAACACCTCTTGGTACATCCTGAAATATTTTAACTTTTCTGCTTTAAGCGGCGCTTTGTCCTGCCTGATCTCATGTGCTCGGGACTTTTTTTTTTTTTTTTT
>VXBW01003016.1:0-15683 GCA_013400375.1 Thinocorus orbignyianus
TGTCTGCATGTATATCACATGTAGCCTGCCGAGAAAAAGATAAAATAAAATCTAAACTAAAAGTAAAGGAAAACAAATGCAGATATACTAGATTTTCAACTATGCCTGTATCTACAGTCCAAGACTGTGTTTTGGGCAGTAAAAACAGGCTGCTTTCNCATTCTTCTAGTTGTCTGCATGCGTATCACATGTAGCCTGCCGTGAAAAAGATAAAATAAAACCTAAACTAAAAGTAAAGGAAACCAAATGCAGATATATTAGAATTTCAACTTTGCCTGTATCTACAGACCAAGACTGTGTTTTGGGCAGTAAAACCATGCTGCTTTCTCTGTCCCTAATAGTATCGTATTTGGAGAAGAAGAAAGATCCATGCCCCAGCCGAGGAATGAGATTGATGTGCTTTATAACCTGGTTTTCTTCAAAACTCAAATGAAAGTATTAGCTGACAAGTCAGTAAGAAAATCATACTAATTTAACACTTTGTGTTAAAAAACTTGAGTAATGAAACTGGAGGTGACTGTGTTTTGGGAGAAGATGTCAGCTTCCTTATGTTCAAAGGCAAAATGAAAACTCAGCTCTCAACATCACCTCAGAAAGGCTGTGGTTTGATATATTCCTAACTAATTATAGAAGTTATTTATGTAAACTAATTTTTAGCCTTGTTGGCTTTTGTGTTTTCTTATGCAAGTGCTATGCTTTCTGGAAAGAATGCAGAATAAAAACAATTATTATTTAGTGGAAAAAAACCCTGTAAGAAACATTAGCAACTATATCTAACTTCAAGGGAGAGCAAATGACTAACCCATTTTAAATACCATAAAGATAATGAACAGTTAAAAAGACAAGGAAAGTGTCAGTGTGACCTAGTCAGGGACATGTACAGCTTTTCTGAGGAAAACTGGAAGGTGGAGAGAAAGCATACAGAATTCTTTCTTTTCTGATTTTTAGCTCTGACATTTTTCTTTTCAGATTCCTTTTAATCAGATGGATTCTCACAGGAGGGGGAAGTGGCTTGGGAATCTTGCCTGACAATTTAGGTTTAGCTGGGGTAACTGCTCTTCACCTCCTGATATCAAGGTGAGAGAAATGAGCCCCCTGGAAAAAAACTCATATTGCATTGTACAAACAAATCTCGCTCCACAGTCTAGAGTATTAAGGGAAATATGGAATACACATCTTTCCCTTCCACCTCTTCCAATACTTCTTTCTTCCTCAGGCCATCACCTTTAGAGGGTTAAACGCTGCTGTCTTTGGAACAGTTTGGTTTCAATCCATTTTTAGCTTGTTGAGGATAAGAATTTTACCCTTAGGAAAGTTTTAGAGTTTTCTGGCACCCTTTGTACTGCATTTAGGACCCACTTCTCCACCTGCTCCTGACCTCCAAAATGCTGAGCATCTTCCTCACCCAGAGCCCTTGGTCTGCAGCTGAGTAAGACAGCAGGACAGCATGCCAGACATTCTCACTCCACAGCTTATTTTAGCTCGGAGCATGGCCAGCGGCCCCTGGTGGAGGGATATCTGATTCTCTGGGTTCTTTCTTCTCCTAAGTATCTCCCTACATCAATTTGCATTTGGAGACAGATTGCTTAAATAGAGATGATACGCTGTTCCTAATTTTGAATTACCAAAATTACTCTAGGAGTTCATACAACAACTCATGCAACTTCTGTAGGCTTCTGAGCACAGGTGAATTTCCTGCCCACTGCAACCGGGCACCTTGTACTGCTGCTCCTTTACAGGGAAAAGAATCATAGAATCAATCATAGAATGGTTAGAGTTGGAAGGGACCTCAAAGATCATTGAGTTCCAACCCCCTGCCATGGGCAGGGACACCTCGCACCACACCAGGTTGCTCCGAGCCCCATCCAGCCTGGTCTTGAACCCCTCCAGGGATGGGGCAGCCACAGCTTCTCTGGGCAACCTCTTCCAGTGCCTCACCATCCTCACAGCAAAGAATTTTTTCCTAATATTTAATCTAGATCACCCCTCTTCCAATTTATAACCATTACCCCTTGTCCTGTCACTCCACTCCCTGACAAAGAGTCCTTCTCCAGACAAGGAGTCAGAGAAGATCCAGGGTCTGTCCATTATCCCTGCTGGAGATGAAAGAGTGTTTGTTCCTGGTAACACAACTCCGCCATTTCCACATCTTTAGACAAAAGAATTATCCATCCCGGGTTATCATGTATGTTAAGAACAAGGAAAAGTGTTTATATCAAGTGCTTGCCTAGTTTCCTTTTACCTTCTCCCTCCCATGAAAAATTACACACCTGTAACTGGGGCATAATTTGTTATTTTCATCTTCCTTCCTGAGCATGTGAATTCAGACATTAAATATGGCAATTAAAACAGACACAAGTCACGCCACCAAACTGTAATGCACTGAAAACCTCACCAAATTCAAGTCAGATCATTGGCTTTCATGCCAATCACCATGCATTTGCTACACACAGTCTTGCAAATTCTGCATGATCTTCGGTGAACACTTGTGTAACTGTCAGTTCAGTGCAGTTAGCTTCCTTGAACAGAGTTTCCCAAAGGGTGGCATCTCCTATCTGGCACTTGTGGATATAATAAAAATTCAAGAAAAATTAAGATGATATTCCCACTCTGCATCGGGTACTTGTACCTTAGAAACAAGTTGCACCACCCCAAAACCATTTGGTACCAGTCAAAAGCAGGCATCAAGACAAAAAAGCAGAGCAACACTGATTATGAGGTCTCTGCCTCAATTGGGTATGAAAAAGAGGTAAGAAATGGAAAGGGTCTGTGGCAAGAGATCTGCCTCATCATCTTTGTAGCGCTTCAGTGTATTATAATATTTCAGTGTAGCATTTATCTCTCTTGCAAAACTAGGTACCGAATTATTAGGTACCCAAATGTGTGTAAACCGAACTCCGCTACTCTTCTTACCACTCCATCCCATACCTGTGCAAAAAAGCCCAAGAAGGACTAGCTTTAAGAATTTCAGCAGACAGAATCATAAACTGAGCAATTCTTCCCCTTATCCCAACATTGCACAATGCACCATGAAATTGCCAGATTGAAAGCAGAGCTGCAAACCCACTGGTGCTCAGGGGATTCCCAACCACAAGAGACCTCTTCCCTCACACTCAGATAAGGCAAGCAGCTACATGGACCTCTTCTGACTCCTTCCAGATTAATGAATTACGTATTATTCCAGACAGAAGCAAATGAAACAAACACTGAGGCTGTTTCTGCCTTGGCTTTGTAAGCAAATCTCATCTAGAATCCCACTGTTTTCCCCTAAGAGTGAAGGGAAAATGATTTGGGGGAGGGGGATAAAAAAAACAACAAAAAACAACAACAACAAAAAAAAACCAACAAAAAAAAAACAACAAACACATTGTTTTCAAGTTCGTGATTAATCAAATCCTCACAATCCTTACCAAAGTGATGGTTCCCAGGGGGTGGGAAATAATGCAAAGATGACACAGACAGAAGCATCCTCTTTTAGAGTTCTAATAAAAATTTTACTTTTATTTTCCAACTATCTGGAACTCCTCTGGTCTTCTACCTGAAGCTTCTCCAATTTTTCAGGCACCTTTCTAAAGCTAAAAGAGGAGACAGCCTTCCCCCAGTAACTGCACCCTGCACCATCCACACAGGTAATGGAACTATGCCTTTTTTTTGGCTCCTGATACTGTCCCAATCATTCGCAATGGCCACCGGTTGTTTCCTTTGGTTTTGTTTGGTTAGTTTGTTGGNCACCTGCTCCTGACCTCCAAAATGCTGAGCATCTTCCTCACCCAGAGCCCTTGGTCTGCAGCTGAGTAAGACAGCAGGACAGCATGCCAGACATTCTCACTCCACAGCTTATTTTAGCTCGGAGCATGGCCAGCGGCCCCTGGTGGAGGGATATCTGATTCTCTGGGTTCTTTCTTCTCCTAAGTATCTCCCTACATCAATTTGCATTTGGAGACAGATTGCTTAAATAGAGATGATACGCTGTTCCTAATTTTGAATTACCAAAATTACTCTAGGAGTTCATACAACAACTCATGCAACTTCTGTAGGCTTCTGAGCACAGGTGAATTTCCTGCCCACTGCAACCGGGCACCTTGTACTGCTGTTCCTTTACAGGGAAAAGAATCATAGAATCAATCATAGAATGGTTAGAGTTGGAAGGGACCTCAAAGATCATTGAGTTCCAACCCCCTGCCCTGGGCAGGGACACCTCGCACCACACCAGGTTGCTCCGAGCCCCATCCAGCCTGGTCTTGAACCCCTCCAGGGATGGGGCAGCCACAGCTTCTCTGGGCAACCTCTTCCAGTGCCTCACCATCCTCACAGCAAAGAATTTTTTCCTAATATTTAATCTAGATCACCCCTCTTCCAATTTATAACCATTACCCCTTGTCCTGTCACTCCACTCCCTGACAAAGAGTCCTTCTCCAGACAAGGAGTCAGAGAAGATCCAGGGTCTGTCCATTATTCCTGCTGGAGATGAAAGAGTGTTTGTTCCTGGTAACACAACTCCGCCATTTCCACATCTTTAGACAAAAGAATTATCCATCCCGGGTTATCATGTATGTTAAGAACAAGGAAAAGTGTTTATATCAAGTGCTTGCCTAGTTTCCTTTTACCTTCTCCCTCCCATGAAAAATTACACACCTGTAACTGGGGCATAATTTGTTATTGTCATCTTCCTTCCTGAGCATGTGAATTCATGCCAGACATTAAATATGATAATTAAAACAGACACAAGTCATGTCACCAAACTGTAATGCACTGAAAACCTCACCAAATTCAAGTCAGATCATTGGCTTTCATGCCAGTCACTATGCATTTGCTACACACAGTCTTGCAAATTCTGCATGATCTTCGGTGAACACTTGTGTAACTGTCAGTTCAGTGCAGCTAGCTTCCTTGAACAAAGTTTCCCAAAGGGTGGCATCTCCTATCTGGCACTTGTGGATATAATAAAAATTCAAGAAAAATTAAGATGATATTCCCACTCTGCATCGGGTACTTGTACCTTAGAAACAAGTTGCACCACCCCAAAACCATTTGGTACCAGTCAAAAGCAGGCATCAAGACAAAAAAGCAGAGCAACACTGATTATGAGGTCTCTGCCTCAATTGGGTATGAAAAAGAGGTAAGAAATGGAAAGGGTCTGTGGCAAGAGATCTGCCTCATCATCTTTGTAGCGCTTCAGTGTATTATAATATTTCAGTGTAGCATTTATCTCTCTTGCAAAACTAGGTACCGAATTATTAGGTACCCAAATGTGTGTAAACCGAACTCCGCTACTCTTCTTACCACTCCATCCCATACCTGTGCAAAAAAGCCCAAGAAGGACTAGCTTTAAGAATTTCAGCAGACAGAATCATAAACTGAGCAATTCTTCCCCTTATCCCAACATTGCACAATGCACCATGAAATTGCCAGATTGAAAGCAGAGCTGCAAACCCACTGGTGCTCAGGGGATTCCCAACCACAAGAGACCTCTTCCCTCACACTCAGATAAGGCAAGCAGCTACATGGACCTCTTCTGACTCCTTCCAGATTAATGAATTACGTATTATTCCAGACAGAAGCAAATGAAACAAACACTGAGGCTGTTTCTGCCTTGGCTTTGTGAGCAAATCTCATCTAGAATCCCACTGTTTGCCCCTAAGAGTGAAGGGAAAATGATTTGGGGGGGGGGAAAAAAACAACAAAAAAAACCAAAACACCAAACACATTGTTTTCAAGTTCGTGATTGATCAAATCCTCGCAATCCTTACCAAAGTGATGGTTCCCAGGGGGTGGGAAATAATGCAAAGATGCCACAGATAGAAGCATCCTCTTTTAGAGTTCTAATAAAAATTTTACTTTTATTTTCCAACTATCTGGAACTCCTCTGGTCTTCTACCTGAAGCTTCTCCAATTTTTCAGGCACCTTTCTAAAGCTAAAAGAGGAGACAGCCTTCCCCCAGTAACTGCACCCTGCACCATCCACACAGGTAATGGAACTATGCCTTTTTTTTGGCTCCTGATACTGTCCCAATCATTCGCAATGGCCACCGGTTGTTTCCTTTGGTTTTGTTTGGTTAGTTTGTTGGTTTTTTTAAAATAAACCACTAGCTTGTGGCGAAGCACTGACTCTTTGCTTCCTCCTCGTTTGCTGAACAAGCCAGACTACTCTGAGCAATTGGCTCTCCTCATTATTTACTCTTCCCCTCAGCCTTTGTGGCAGCAGCACATTGCGGTGAGACAACAGAAGCACAGTAAATCTTGTAAAAAGAAAAAATCTCTTCTATTAGTTCAGCAATTGACGCAATCGAAGGTATTGCACCAGCAGGTCACGGGAGGTGATTCTCCACATCTATCTGCACTTGTGAGACCCCACCTGGAGTCCTGTGTCTGGCTCTGGAGCCCTCAACACAGAAAGGACATGGACCTGTTGGAACGGGTCCAGCAAAGGACCACAAAAATGATGAGAGGGCTGGAACACCTCTGCTATGAAGACAGGCTGAGAGAGCTGGGGCTGTTCAGCCTGGAGAAGAGAAGGCTCCGGGGAGACCTTAGAGCAGCCTTCCAGTATCCGAAGGGAGCTCCAGGAGAGCTGGAGAGGGACTCTTGGTCAGGGAGTCAAGTGGCAGCACAAGGGGTAATGGTTTTAAATTGGAAGAGGGGAGATTTAGATCAGATCTTAGGAAGAAATTCTTTGCTGTGAGGGTGGTGAGGCACTGGAAGAGGTTGCCCAGAGGAGCTGTGTCTGCCCCACCCCTGGAGGGGTTCAAGGCCAGGCTGGATGGGGCTTGGAACAACCTGGTGTGGTGGGAGGTGTCCCTGCCCAGGACAGCGGGGCTGAAACTTGATGATCTTTAAGGTCCTTTCCAGCTCTGACCATTCTATGATTGATTCTATGATTTTATGATCTTGTAAAACTTACTCATCTTTGTGTCAAGGAATAGTTTTTGATTTGATGACTAGCCCCTGAAAAACTCTTTGTATCACTGCCCTCTTTAAAGACTCATTAACAAGGAAATATTTTTTAAATCCACGCTTCAGTTTCCTGCTTAATCCATTTCACTCTTGCCAAGTTGATTTGGTATCCTTCAAGTTCACTAATCAAAAAAGTCACATCAGCTCAAAACTCTTATAGAACTTCATTACATCACTACCTTTATCTCTGGATATCAAGTTTGTACTCACTCACGTCAAAAATAATGTTGCTAGTTCGGCACACTCGAGGGTTCATAAGCCCATGATGTGGTAGAAAACATACATATTTCAGTGTTACAGGGAACAACATACAAAAGGCATTTTGAATGCGATAGCATGTAATTTTATACCTTGTGAGAGTGGAGACTAATCAAAAATAGTGGCCATAAATTGAACACTTGTCTACCGTGACAGCTAAGCAATGGCCACTTTTAACAGATTATTCTCTTTCCTTCCCCAGGAATAGTGGTAAAAGGGTGCAGCCCTTGGTTGATGAAAAAAGACATGAAGGTGCTGGAGCAGGTCCAGAGAACAACGGAGCTGGTGAGGGGTCTGGAGAATAAGTCTTATGAGGAGCAGCTGAGGGAGCTGGGGGTGTTCAGCCTGGAGAAAAGGAGGCTGAGGGGAGACCGTCTCGCTCTCTACAACTCCCTGAAAAGAGGGTGTAGCCGGGGGGGTCAGTATCTTCTCCCAAGGAACAGGCGATGGGACAAGAGAAAACGGCCTCAAGTTGCACCAGTGGAGGTTCAGATTGGAAATCAGGAAAAATTTCTACACAGAAAGGGTTATAAAGCATTGTAACGGGCTGCCCAGGACAGTGGTGGAGGCACCATCCCTGCAAGTATTTAAAAAATGGGTTGACATAGTGCTCAGTGACACAGTTTAGTGATGTTTTTTTATCATAGGTAGGTGACTGGACTAGATGATCTTAAAGATCCCTTCCAACCTAAACAATTCTATGATTCTATGTTCTCCTCCTGTGCCCTGCCCATCCCATGAGCCCAGCATTGGGACAGCACTGTACAGACCTGGAAACATTCTATCCTCTGGTAACTCATCTGACCTCCTGCCTTCCTTTGAGAACATTGCAGCTGTCCCCTCCAGAGGTCCCACAACTTTCCTTATTATTTTAACCTGCTCGTACATCAGTAAATCATTTGCAGCGACTTCAGGTTTAGTCCAGAAAGACCACCTCAACGAAACCTTTTGGTTAAATATCAAGGGATCGGTTTTGCAGGCAATGTTTTCATTCTGAAAAATTCCACCTGTCCCGCAGACTTGACCCTGCACCTTCAGTTTAATCGAGGGGACAGATTAGGTAACGGAGACTGGTGGTTCCGCAGCTATTTCTGCCGCGCCGGTGCCAGGCTGGGCAGCGCGGGTGCTGCCACTCATTCCGACCTTTGCCTCCCCGCCAGCACAGCTGTTTGTGAACCACGGCAAGGAACGGATCCAGCTTAAATGAGTGGCAAAGGGCTGCTTAAGAAGCGCTGCCACCAAACGTGAAAACACAGCTTTATGTACATCCTTCCTTTGCCATGGAAAAGGGATGGACATAAGAACTTTGGATACTGTTGGTCACACACAGCAACTGGTTCCACACAGATTACTGCTAATATCAACCAATACACCTAGCAAACTATGAAAAAGCAGAGCAAAAACACAGAATCATAGAACGGTTAGAGTTGGAAGGGGCCTTAAAGATCACCAAGTTCCAACCAACCTGCCACAGGGGTTCTACCAGAGCATGTTGCTCCAAGCCCCATCCAGCCTGGCCTTGAACCCCTCTAGGATGGGGCAACCACAGCTTCTCTGGGCAAGCTGTTCCAGTGTCTCACCAGCCTCACAGGAAAGAATTTCTTCCTAAAATCTAATCTCTTTCAGTTCCTATGGCTCCACTCCCTGATCAATAGTCCCTCCCTGTCCCTCCTGGACCCCCTTTAGGGACTGGAAGGGGCTGTAAGGTCTCCCTGGAGCCTTCTCTTCTCCAGGCTGAACAACCCCAACTTTCTTAGATGGGCCTCTTCCTACAGACCTCACAATCAAACTGCTTCAGGCTTAGTCATGATCTGACAGCATCTCTTGAGCTGCAGTTCCAACCCTGGACTCCCTTCAGCACAGATCCAAGCAAGACCCCAAAGAGATGGATAGTTTCACAACCATCAAGGAGAAACTCCTACCATTTCATTTGTCTGTCTTAAGCCAAAAATCTAACTATTCAGCTAGCCTTTCTCCACTTTGAAAACCTACCGCAGTTCCAAATCTTGCCTTGGGGTAATCCAAAAATTTTCTTTCAGAGACTTTTTCCCAGAATATAATTCTGTACCATTCAGCCCTATTAGTTTCTAGCTCCCCAGTTCTCTGCGTTAAGAAGACCAGAAGAGGAACAGCAGGCCAAGGCTGAGCTGCATTACTAGAACTTGGCAGAAGAAGTATGCAAAAGCTGCCGGAGCTGCGCCTGGTTTTCTGAAACCTTGTCCACACTGGGACACTCAGGAGAGCTGGAAGAAAGACCTCACATATAGCATGACATCAGGGTGCGTAAACCGGAGCCTAGAGGCTGGTTTAGCTTCTCTCACTTGTGAGTATTGGGATTAAGGTGTGCTTCATTTTCTGTGATCCTCTGGGAATAGACTACAGCAAATAAAAAGGAACATCCAGGTGGGATTTAATACAGTAAATGGGCTTCCTGCTTTTCACTTGGCATTGGTGACATGTCCCTGAGTAAATGCAACCTGAATATTCACTCCTACAAGCCACGAAATTGCCTGAAAGGAATGAAAAGGACGTAGCAAATCAATAATGCACTGAACTGCATTGCTTTTACAACTACTGTAAAAGGCATTTCTGTTGTGTTAAATAAATAAATATATTCTAACACAGGAGTATGAAAATGTCTTAACATGGAAGTAAACATGAATATGAGATTTGGAGATTTATATTTAACTCTCCTTTGTTTTGTTTTGGTGTTTTGTTGGGTTTTTTATCTGAGCGTTGCAGGATGGTTCCTCAGCGCATGTGATCTCCCACATAAAAAAATATCCTACAATACCTCCCCCCCCAAAAAAAACCCACCAGACTGCACTAAGAATAGAGGACTAGATACTCCTCCGGAATATAATGTGAGACCACTCCAGTAATTTCAACATTCCTACTCCAATTTGCGACAGCTAAGGATCTGGCACAAAACATCAAGCTAAGTTTCCAATTACCTCATGCACCAGCATTGATTTCAATACTTACATACGCGCAGTCGGAGAGGGGAATTATTTGAAAAGTTGCAAACTCAGCTCTGTGCTTCCACTGCCTTTTGCGGTCTAAATCAGACTCTCCATGGTATTTTAACGTAGGTTTTTGTGGTTTAATTATATATGTGTCAAGAGTAGAGTATGTATTTGCTGCATCTACCCAATTAAAAATGAAAAAAAAACCTAAAAAAAAAAGGCAGCAGTAATTTTTTATACTGCTGACAACGTCAGCTTATTCTGGGTCGTGCCACAACAGTAATAAATTTTAATGTTGTGAAAAATCTATGACATATTAACTTAAATATGTACGTAAAAAGTTATCGACTAGATGAAAATTCATCTTTTATATGTGAATGTTCATGCGGGTTGCCTTGGGAGGTCTTGTTTTTTGCAGTTTGCTGCTCCAAAGGAGTCAAATCGTATGAGCGGGGGGTATGTACAAAGCAAAAGACACCGGGGTGTTCGCTCAGCCCAGATGGGCTGAGTTCTTCCCAGGCAGCACGTAAATTTGGGATGAAATTGGGATGAAACAGCCCTAAAAACAGTCCTGTGACATCGCTCACGACGGACAGATGCTTTGTGAGAAATCAAAGTCGTTTTATTTATTTTTTTAAATCCTAGGAAAGGGTTGCAGAAACCCAGAAGAATTTAGGCAGCAGAAAAACTCTTCCAAATACCACTTTTCAAACCCACGGCAATCGCAGCCTGCAGCAGGCTTTCATGTTTACTACCTCAACCTAATAGTTTAAGACCAAATATATCCTCCTCTCCCCAGTATACAGACCTCCAAAGGTTCTGAAGATAATCCCTCCTCGCGACCACCTTCCCCGATCGGGAAGAAATTTCCAACAAATTGAAAATAAAATTGCTTCAACTTTAGTACTCCTCAGACAGCCATTAGCGTTTGACATCGCCCTCCGAAGTCTGACAACCAGCCCATCTACAACCCTGCGAGTGAGACTGCCCAGTGATGCATTTTGATACGGGATAATCAATCATCAAAGTGATTTTACTGTTTAACATTAAAGCCAAAGGCAGGCCAGCTCTCCCGCACACTTCTCGGGCTTAAGAGACCAAAAAAAGAAAAGAAAGAACGGCTTTAAAATGGTTTTCACCAGGGTCCCGTATTACAGGCATCCCGAAAGGAATCCTTCTGGCAGTATTACAACCTGGACTAAAAAAATGTAAGTTTTACTGCCTTTTCAAATAAATTTTATTCGTTACTTGACAGATAAGCACTCTTCACATCTGAGCTTTGGCGCTGCAAAGTGCATCCAAGTTCCTTTAAGCACTTCTGATCTAATGACAGATTTAATAACATTGCAACACAGAAGTGTGGACTTGGCCAGAAAGAATTATTTCATAAAAATTTGATTTCTGCGCAGCAACATCTAAAATGTCACCTAATACACTCAAGTAAAGCAGAAAGTTTTTAACGTGTATTGTAAAGCCCGGGGTTTTGGTAGATAAAACCTTTACCGACTTTAAAAGGCCATAAAGATAATTTATTTTTAATAACCATTTTTATTTCATTTTGAAAAGAGTAGCAGTTTCTGCCTTCAGTCGAACCATGCCCTGAAATCTCAGGGGTGATTAAAGGGCCATGCCAAAGCTGAAAGGTTTCAAATATCAAACTATACTATTATGTCAGGGCCAGCAAGATCAATTAGCGCTTTTCAATGACAGAAAAGGTTATGTTGGACACACATTTAGGCAATATTTAAATTTAAAAAAAAAAAAAAAAAAGGAAAAAGAAAGAAAAAAGAATAATAGCCCCTATTAAGTTAATGCCACGTATTAAAAGTTTATGTCTAAACCTCTCTCTTGATGAGCAAATATCAAAACTCTTCTTCCACTTACACAACGTAACTGCTGCTTTTCAGAGGTGAAATGGCAAGAAGATTATAGGCACATGAGACGGTAGAAATAACACTGTGTTCTCAAGCACAAAGTAAAAACCAAAGACATCTGAGCGTTGCAGCTGCCAGACCTGGTTTAGTGTAGGGTTTTCAAAAAGCTTTAAAAAATACATGATAAACTTGGCAGATGTGCCTTAGTCTCACATCCCTGTGCTTGCATTCTTCTTGCAAATGCTAAAAATTCATGATAAGGAGTAAATAAGCCTATTCCCACGTTCAACTGAAAGACAAACAGAAAACAACCACACGACGAAAAGAAAAAGGAAAATAAGAAACAAAAACCCACCCACAAATTAAAACCACCGCTCTGCAAATTAACTCATCCTAAAGCTGGAAAAATGCAAGCCTGAGCCTTCCGCAATTAAAAACCATCCAGAAACGCACAGCAGGAAGCGAGGGAACTTACGTTTCAGTTCTCAGCACCAGAAGAATACTCCCTGGAAGTACAGGTATGCTACGAGTTCATTCGATACCTCTCAATACGAGCGTTGCCGCAGTAAACACGGCCCCAGCGAAGTGCCAGGTTGGGATAGCAAATAAATTCAGTATCAAAATCAACAATAAAAGCATAGGAGGTGAAGGAAATGTTAAGGAAAAAGGCACCCTGTGATGAAGTCAGTGATTTATATTGTAATCGCATTATTTTGAGGAAAAAGTAAAGCAAGATGACTCTTGTTCAACGATACATTTCAAAATGTCTTTTCTTCTTCTTTATTTTCATTATTAAAGCCCGCTTCTCTATTTATTTCTTCAAGGAGTGATTTGAAATATTTACTACCAGACAGTACCTAATTTTAGGTTTTAAGTGCTTTAACAGCTCTATGAAATATGATCAGCAGCTGCAATATAGAAGTATGCTGAATAAACTCGCCTTATAAAAAGGGAGACCTGTTTTACCCTGAGTTCATAAAATCCCTACTTTCAAGACAAAGATAACACAGAAAAAAAATTAATAGTTACGTCCTAGAGCCTTTGACAGAAATTCCAGGAATTTCTTCCTGAATTAGCTTGCTTATTTACTAGAAGAAAAAGCAGTTTAACGCTGGAAGACTGCGTTGAACATCGTGAAATGCCACCAGGTCATCAAGGAACCAGGCAGGCACCTTCCCCCTACCAAATGCCAACGTTTACCACCGATTAATTCTAGGACTGAAAGGTAAAAGTTGCATAAAGTTTAAGGAGTAGCTCCCAAAGCTTGCATCAGAGGCTAAAAATATGCAACAGGATACTATCTATAGCTGTATTTCTAGTTGCCTTCTTTGAAACATTTTAACTGGGAGCTGAAATTAACTGGGGACCCACCAGTTTTCTACTCATTAAATCCCTTGTTTAGAATTGATCTATCCCGTTGGCATTATCCATACGGCAGAATAAATTTCTATTGGAAAACACTGTGAAGCCACGAATAAATATAAATCCAGCAAGAGCAACCTTCAACTACATTTATTTGCAGTACAACCACATACGCACCTAATTTATCACTGCATATGAATTATCTGATCAAAGATTTGTCAAAGATTAGCCAACATACCCCTCTCTTATTTTTATTTAATAAGATTGAAGGACATTTGGTAACATAAACGCCAAAATTCTCAAAAGAAAGCCAGCAGAACTCTTTCGGCCGTAGCCCAGCTAACGTTAAGACGTCAAACAGAGAGAAGGAACCACGGGGAAGAAAGAGAGACAACTCTGTCAATCTGTATTTCCACTTCACTCCCAGTATGATACATATCGTAGGTATGCAAACATTTGTTGTTTGGCAGCATTTTCAGACTTAGTAGGAGAAAAAAAAAAAAGAAATCAGAAAAAAAAAAAATCCAACCCAAGTCAAACTCTTTTGAGGGTCAAGGAAATGAAGCGATGATACAACCTGAGCTTTAATGCAAAGCACACTCTTTAAAAAACAAATAAACACTCAAGTCAGACCAAAATAATAAAAACATATATATATTTACCATATCGAAAAGATGCTTTGTAAACTTTACTCTAAATCTAAACTACCCATTAGTTCAGCTTCCCTACACTTTCTGCAAGCAAAGCACGGAAAACAAGAACCCAGAAAAACCGAAAATACTGGTTTCTTACTGTTCTAGCATGACTTCACGCTTAAACCCGGCTCGGCCAAGGTGCTCCTGTGTCTGGTACAAGCAGTGCCTCCCAGGATTATTATTTTTTTTGGGGGGGGATGTGGGTGGGGGGTGAAATACCAACGATTTCACATCGCCACTCGCCAGCTAAAACGTATCCCCCCTCTCCGCTCTGCTGGGCTTTAAATGCTACCCGCAGGATAACGGGGAGGCAGCACCGAACCTACTTGGCTCTCAGCGATGGTTTCATAAATGTAAATGAAACTTTAGATGCCAATTAGTGATTGGCAGTTGGGGAAGGGGGGGGCGGTGGGATCCCGCACCCGGTTTCGCGGTGGGATGCGCCGTGGGACCACTCCCACGCCGGTGGGTACCGGGATGCGACCCCATCCTTGGGAATAACTCCCCCTCTTCTTCTTCTTCCCTGTCTCCCCCTGGACTGGGGGGTGAACCAGAGCTGTGTGAAACCCAGGTGGTGGTGGGGGGGTATTTTTCCGCGGGTATCTGATTTTTTGGAAGTGTCTCTCATGACAGGCAGAGAGGGCAATTAATGGCCAACAGCCCACTGGGTTTGAACACGGGAGAATCCTGTTACCTCCTCACGGATCAAGTACACACACACACACACAGAGGCTTCCCCACGTGGAAACGCTTTCAAACCAAAACACAAGACACCCCCCAACCTCCCCCCTGCATCGCTAACGGGACCCCCCGCACCGGCGCTTCCCTGCGCCTCCATCCCCCGCACCGGCGCAGCGGGGACGAGGTGGAACAAACCGAAAAATAATAAAAATAAGAAAAAATAATAAAGAAATAAAGTCCTATTTGTCTTTAAACCACAAGGAAANAACAAAAAAAAAAAAAAAAAAAGGGGGGGGGGAGGGGGGAGGGGGAGGAAGGAAGGAAGGACAAAGTCTCCGGCTGAGCCGCCGCCGACCCCGCTCCCAACCCCAGTCCTTGCCGGGAGACCCGGTGGCTGGTTGAACCCTCCCTGGAGAACCAGCATCCCCCCAGGGTACTGCAAACCACCATCCATCCCCCCAAAAAAACCTCATTCCCGCTGCTCCGGGGGCAGGCGGGAGGCTCCCACCGGGAACAATGCGATAGGAGCCGGCGGGGATTTGCGCTTCCCTCCGGGATTCTTACCCCAACAGCCCGGGAACAAGCAGGGGAAGAGGAGTGAGGGTTAATCGGCAAGGACTGTCACCTGGAGACAGGCGGAAAGTCCGGCTGGGGGGAGGGGGAAGTTACCCGAAGACCAGGGGGTGGGTTGTTTGGGGGTTTTTGCGACTAATTTCGCGTGGGGCAAGGGGTGAAAACCCGTCTCTGCTCTTGCTCCCGCTGCTCCTTCCCATCACGTTTGTTTTACAGCATTTAAAAAGTATTTTCCTTTTTTTTTCCTTCCTTTTTTTTTTCTTTTTCCCCTCTTTTTTATCGTTTTTCTTTTTTTCCCTTTTCTTTCGCCCCCTTCCCCC